>PVKM010003585.1:0-56735 GCA_004027735.1 Carollia perspicillata | reverse complement strand
CTATGCTTGCCTCCCTAGGTGACTCAGCATTTGAAGTTAAAGGTAAGTCAATGGTGGCGAGAAGGATCTGAAGGAAGAATAGGTGGGCCAGCAGAGGGACAGGAAGAGGCAAGAAGCAGTGAAGGGTCTGAGAGAGAGGACCCCTGGGAAGGGAAAGCTGGGACCTGGGAGGCCCCTCTTTTCCATTTGTACAGGGATATGATAAGAGGAACCAAGCTTGTGCTTCCCTGTCTTCAGCTTTGAGAGGCTTCTGGAAATACATGGAAAAACAAATTATAAGTGAAGAGAAGCTCCTCTTGCAGTTCAGGAAGTGGGAGGAGAGGGGAAGGGGCTATGGGACTCTGAGGCCAGGGGTGTGTGTGTGCCTAAAGGTGAGAGGGTACAACTCTGTCTCTGTGGTTAACAGTCCTCTGCACACCAGTTATGTATGTAAACACTGGGAAGGATGTAGTTTTGACACTGATTTTTTAGAACTAAGGGTTGTGTGCTGGCTTTCCAATGGGGCCTGAAAAGTATGCTTTTACTTCAGGAGCATCAGCCAGCACAATGGGAAGAACCTGTTACTGAGAACTGAGCAAACTTATATTCTGATTCTGGCTCCAGTTATCAACTGGGGCCTTAGGAAACGTTACTTCTGTTTCCAAACTTGGGTGTCATTTGCTGTACAACTGTGAAGGAAAAGCCAAAGGGCCCTTTTGTGCCAGCTACCTCAGTGCTGGGGGACCAGAAAAAGAAAGGGGGCTGGGATGGGTGATGGCATTTCAGGATCCTAAGAACCTGAGAAGGGATGTCAGTGCAGTGGGCTGCAAAAGAGATTTCCTGAATGCGGAAATTCATGAGCTGTTGCCGGAGCAAGGCTCTTTCAGCTTGGGCAGCACAGCCCCATCTCAGACCTCACCCAGGGCCTCGGTCTGGCTCTGCTGGGAGCACTATTCTCTGCCGCCCTCCTGTGGCCGCCGTGCCCTTTGCAGGTCGCTGCGGAGAAGGCTCCGCTTAAATTCGCGGAACTGCGTCCCTCGCCCCCTGGTGGAAATTTTGTATGTTACAAGAAGAGGTCTTGGGTTGTCCAACCGCATCTTTCCCCTCCATATCCCTAGTTTCTGGAGGCACTCACAACCTCTCTAATGCTGGGAAGGTGTTCTTGAGATTTAACCCTCTCTACTATTGCCTGAAGTTTTAAGTGGTGCCTTAAAAAAAACTCTCACCCGAGGACATTTTTTCATTGCTTTTAGAGAGAGAGAGGAAGGGACACAGAGAGAAACATAGATGTGACAGAAACATCAGTCGGTTGCCTTCATACACTTTCCAACAGGGGATCAAACCTGGGTATGTGCCCTGATCGGGAATTGAACCCATGACCATGAGTCTACGAGACAACACTCTAATCACCTGAGCAACACTGGCAAGGGCTAAGTTCTGCTTTGGGGGATATGCAATGGAGAAAAGGGCTGAGACCAAGATATTGAGTGGAAAGGGCAATTTGTCTTCTTCCTCCTTGGGTTTCATCTCAACCTCACCGTCCTAGGGTCGCTGAAAGCTTTCAAAGGAAGATATCAGGGTCTGGTGACACTCCCGGAGAAAATGGGTTCGAAGCAGACCAGGAATTACACACCTTCTGCAAATTTACACATGAGCTTCGTCCGTCTGCATCAGCAGGGAGATGGATTGGCAGGAGCCAGGAGGCAAGAGACAGGGATGATGGAGGGAGATGGCAGATGTGACAGATGCTGACAGGGCTCGTTATTTGCTAGCTCTGGAATCCCCTCCCACCCACCAGGCTGCCCTTGGCCCTCCCCTTCTGGTATTCAATGCTCGTTAGTGATTGTCTTTGGGGAGAAACCCAGTGGACCAAGCTGTATTGGGGTGGGCAAGGGAGGGAGAGGAGAAGGGTAGATGATGGAGGAGGAATAGTTGGAGTGGCTGGGATTTGGAGCTGGGGTCTGAGGATCATTTGTATGCTTGGAAGGCTTGGCAGGGTAACTTGTCCAGGGGGCAGATACTGCCTTGCTGGGGTGGGTGACTGCGGGGATACTTAAAGGAATCGAGTTCCACTGATTTGGGAACTAAGTATCAGAGGACTGGTGAAATACGAGACAACAATTTATTGGGGCACTTCCTATGTACAAGGGTGAGAGGCGCTCTGAGGGGATCAAAGAGGGGCCGGCGTGTTCCCTGCTCTCTTTCTGATACCACTTCCCCTGGACTTGTTGCTCTGCGCACGCCTGTCTGAGGGGTGTCAGGAGCTGCCTGGCGACACTCCATCTGGGGTGCTGAGACAAAGCTCCCAGGCACATTTCTGTTCTTCACATGCCTGCCCCCCTCCAGCAAAGCGCCTCCAGTCGGCTTCCCACCTCTTCTCGTTTCTTTTTTTCTTAGAATGTACAAGACATGTGGCTGCCCGGGTGAGAGAGGGGACCCTCGAGTGCCCTCCCATTATTTTCAGTGGCTCCCGGTGGACCACAGGGGCTGGGGGAGGGGTAAGGCACGCGGCCCTGAGACTGGTAGCAGGCAGGGAGGGGACCGGCGTTTGGAGTCGTGGAGAACGCTCTGTGCGAAGCAGAGTGCTGCAGTCGGAGCCCGCGCTGCATCCTAATCAGCGCCGCGGAGGCTGCGCCGCAGGGCCGTCAATCTTCCACACAAAGGGTCACCCGCCCGGTCCCCCTTGAAGCCCTCCGCGCTGGCCCACCCCCATAACGGTGGTGGTGGGGTGCAAAGGGGCAGAGGAGCGGAGGAGACAGACACACAGACAGGGACAGAAAGACCCATTAAATTCAAGCTAAAACTGACAAAGTGGGACCATAAGGCAGGTTCAGGCATAGCACGCTGGAGATTAAAAGGGACAGAGACACGGAATGAAGGGAGATACTAGCAGAGTGGGAAGGACGAGACAGAGAAGACACAGACCCAGAAGCAGGAGAGAGGAAAGAGAGCAGAAAGACTGAAGACAAACTCAAGGACAGAAACATCCAGAGGCCAGAGACAGGGACAGAGAGGGACTCAGAGATACGAGTGGGACCCAGGCTTGCAGGAAAACAGAAAACCATGAGCCCAGAGCCAAAGAGAGCAAGCAGCCTGGGGCCTGGACTGAGAAGATACTGAGAGAAGTATGCACAGAGCCAGAGAGAAAGAGAGACAGAGAAGGGGAGGGCAGAAATGGGGGCCAGAGGAGGGGACGGAGGAGGAGGTAGTGAGAAGGGCCAGGGAGAGGTTGCAGAGGGTGGGATGTGGGATGGAGGCTCAGGGTCAAGGGCTCTGCTGGCCTCTCAGGACCTGGGACTCAAGTGGAAGAAGAGGCTCGTGTGTGTGTGTGTGTGTGTGTGTGTGTGTGTGTGTGTGTGTGTGTGTAAGGGGAGCAGGAACACAGCAATTCCTAGCTCTATTCAAAATGCCAGTCATCTGGTGTTGAACGACACTGCCACCCACCCTCCCCCTCTGCAGTGACTGTTCTAAGCAATGGAAGTGGAAGGTGGGCAAGAGAACAGAAAAAGATGGAAGTTAGAGAAAGGCTGGCATAGGTGAAGAAATGGCAGAGCCCCAACAGAAATCGGAGGGAAAGAAACTGGTGTTGAAAAAGGGAGAAGAGAAATCAATAGAAGACAGAGAAAGACAGAGGTGGAAAAAGAAATATGATGGAAGAGTGTGTGGACGAAAGGCAGAAAGACAGGGAGAGGGAGGGAGCCTCTATCTGCAGGAGCGAGAGAGGGGCATGGAGGGAGAGCCAGCTGCTGAGACTAAGGGGAAGAGGGGTGGGGGAAGCAGGCAGGGCACCGTCTCCTCGGAGAAGTTGGGCTGGGATAAAACAATCCTGTGCTGGGCTGGGAGACAGTCAACAAGTAGATTTTTAGGTGATCTTGCTATTTATCTTTTCCACAAAGAAACTATTCTACAGTGTGCCATCCTCTTCAAAGTAGCACTTTCAGGGGCTGGTGCAGTTGCTCAGGTCATTCCTGTCCTTCCTCTTTGGGGGTTACCTACATGGACTGCAGTGGAACGCTGAGCATCCTCGTCAGAGGCCAATTTTTATCCTTTAGGGTGGATCTAATTTCTGAAAACAGCCCCAAATTAGACTGGGTCAAGTTTTCTCCTGGACCCAGTCAGGAAGCAGTGTTTCTAGTTAAGAGCAAGGTGACTACGGTGGGGGGTATGCCTCCCTAGAGTGTCTCTGAAAGGTTATCTGGAAGGAGATGCTAGCAGATGTGGCAGAAGGAGACTTCTAGTGACTGCTCGAGGCCCAGTTTCATTTTTCCATCTGTTCGTTAAAACGAGGCAGTAGTGCTCCCAGGAGCATCGCAGTCTGGCGCTGGAGGGGTGAGGCCTGGCATTTGACAAATATTCTGACAAGTGGTCCTGCCCCTGGGGAGTTTATAGTCCCCTTCTCTACCAACATAATATGCAAAGTAACCTGGTGACACTCACCACAGCACAGATCAACAAGTGCAAGTAAGGCAAACTTAGAGTTAGAGCCAGTTAGTTCATCAGGGAGGGCTGCCTGGAGGAGGGGAGGTGTGGAAGGAGAAAGCCAACGCATGAGGTGGAGTGGAAGAGGAAGAGTACCTCCCCTGATAGTTCTGAGGCAGAGGATTGCTTTGTTGGACTGGAACAGAGAATCCGACTGGGAAAGGAGGAAATGGAATGGTGAGCAGCACATTTCGAAGGCAAGTCTGGGTGATCTGAATTTGCTCCCAGAGGAACTGGGGCCCACTGGAGGGTACACTGACATGTGTATGGTGGTGGTGTGTGTGCACAATTGTCTGGAGACTGTGTAGCGAAGTTTGCAGTCTTCTCTGTGAGTATGTGGGTGAGGAGGGGTGTGTACATCCAGGTGGCTTTGTGCCATGTGGCTTTGTGCCCCAGGCTCTTGTCTTTCCATCTGTGTGTGTGATTGGCATGTCATTATGAGCACATTTGTTCATTTGTGTGTTTCTATGTGATCACGTGTGAATATTATCTCGATTGCTTTTCGTCTATTTTATTTGACTACATGCAGTGGAGGGCATCGCGTGTGTGTATGCGTGTGTGTTGTGTATGTGTGTGCATGCCCGCATTTGCAGGAGGAGCGGGGGCCAGCGGGGAGCCCTGCCTGCCCAAGCATCACCGTCTGTCTCTCACCCTCCGATGGCTCCATCTGCCCTCACTGAGGTCGTGACAACGGGGCAAACAGCAAAACGGCAAACTGCTACGCCCAGAGAGACCAGAAACATTGTAAGCCACGCTCAGATTCCCCCTGCGGGGGACAAATCAGTGTGAACAGCAAGAGGGATCCACTAACAGATAGATGCAGAGTCCCGAGCGCACAAGCTGCATTTGGGACACGCTGCCGAGAGCAGGGAGCAGGTGCACTCACAAGCACAAACGTTTAGGCACACGCAGGCCTCCCACGCACAGAAGGACGCCCACCCTTGCTCATGACCTCCCTCTCCTCACTCCTCCGAGCTCTGTGGCCCTGCATTCCACCACCTCCAAAGGCTTGCCAGTGTTTGAGGCTATGGGGCTGGGGGCGCTGACTAGGACCTAGGCGCCAACCCCTGAATGGTCCTCGGGAGGTGGCAGGGGTGGTGGGGTGTGTGCGCGCGTGCCCCTTCCTTCACTCCTTCCCCAGTCCCGCCGCCCCCACCCCCGCCTTCCGGCCCGCGGTTTCCGAAATCGCCCGGCGGCCGAGAATTCATTAGCGGGGGGCGGATGTAAGCGCAGCGCGGTGGAACGTTTTAATTAGGCCTGAACAATAAACAAGCTAAACGAGGCGCGCAGGGCTCCCTGGCGGGCTCTCAGCCTCCTCCGCGCAGCGCGGACTCATTACGGCTGCAGCCAATTTCATGCCAGCGCCCGGCGCGGGCAGGGCCGGGGAGGGCGGGGGCGCGCTCGGGGGCTGCGGGGCGCCGCGCGGGGGCGTCAGGGAGAGGGCAGCGCCACTCCGCGCGCTGCGGCTGGGCCAATGCCCGCCCCGCCGGGGTCGTCGCTCCCCCGTCTTCCACTCTCCATCTGCTTTTCTCAGTGTCCTTGAGATGAAGGTCCTTCCCCACACACCAGACAAGCGGTGTGAGCGTCTGGCTTTCCTTTTCGGGTCTCTCGCTCTTCCTCCCTCGCTCCCCCCACCCCTCTCGCCCTCTCTCACTGCAGCGGACTCCAGCTCCCGCGCTCTGCCTGTAACCCTCGCTTCTTCTTTGCCGCAGTCTCCGTGCCTCTTGCAGTGGGTCTGTCCCGCTTTTCACACCTTCGCCTCGACTTTAGCTTCCTTCCCGGTGCCGCCACTGTGGATTCCTCCGCGTTGTTGCGGGTCAGCTCTGTCTGTACCCGCCCGGGCCTCCCTCTCCGCGTTCTCCCGCGGTTCTCCCGCGCTCTGCCCGCGGCTGCAGCAGTACCCCAGTCTGCGTTCATCTCTGTTTCTGGCCAGGTTCTTTCTCCGACTGGCCTTTCTACCCCTAGGTTTCAGGTGTGGTCGCTGGGCTTTGACCCCGCTGCCTACCAAATGGGGCTCTTCTGGCCAGAGCCAGTTTGAGTTTGCCTTCTTTCTGTGAAGCTGCAGGCATTGCTTGTTTTTTTTTTTTTTTTTTTTTTGGTCTCTGCCAGGACTTCCCTGGTGTGGGTGACAGTGATTAAGCAGGGGGTCCAAGGCTGAGTTTGAACCCCAGCCCTGTCCTCATTATATAGCCTTTTAACCTGCCTGGGCTTACTCACCTGTAAAATGTGGGAAATAATTTTAGGTGCTTCAGGGCACCTGAGAGAATTAACGATGTGGTTATCAATGTAACATACTGGGCGCATGGTATGTACTCAGTATATATTAGCTCATTTTATTATTCGCTCTTCCTCAGTCCGCTCCCCTGTCTCCTTAGTCTGGAATTTAAAAAATACGTTTTGAGGAGAGAAGAACCAAAGTTACAGACTTTATAGGCCAAAACCAGTTGATCAGGAACTTCATGTGCTTCAACCAAACAAATGCTCTGAACACAGGAAATGGTCGTGAGTACGGGCAAGAAAGGAGGATGAGGGTTGGACTGGACCACAACAGAGAAAACCCACGCTCTGGACTGTGCAAATTCAAACCCAGGTAGTGTGGAGGCGGGTGGAAAGTCCAACCCGCTCCAGTCCTGCTGTGGCCTGTGCCTGCACTGAGTCTGGGAGTCTGCTCCTCTAATAATCCCCTTTTAAATCTGAGAAAAACCAAAAGCAAAACCAAAACAAAAAAACCAGATAGATGGGTTTACCCTTCCATCTTGAGACGGGTAAGGTATTACTTTCCCATTTCCCAGATGCGGCTTAGACAGTAAGTTAACTTGCCAAAGGTCCCCTGGGCAGAACGTGCTGAAAAGGGTGTAAGAGTCAGGTCTATTGCCCTTTTGGGCGCAATCGCTCCCTTACACAAGCAGGTCCAGAGCCTGGCTGAGTCCCAGGGCAGAGCCTGCAGAAGCTGGCACCAGAATACAGCAATCTGGTTTCTCGCTCTGCCACTTACCAGCTCTGTGATCTGAGGCAAGTTACTTAACCCCTCTGTGCCTTACTTTTATTATATATAGAATGGCAAGCCCTGGCTGGTGTAGCTCAGTGGATTGAGCGCTGGCCTGTGAACCAAAGGATCACGGTTCCATTCCCAGTCAGGGCACATGCCTGGGTTGCAGGCCAGTTCCCAGCTAGGGGATGCACGGAAGGCAACTATACATTGATATTTCTCTCCTTCCCTTCTCCTCTAAAGATAAATAAATAAAATCTTTTAAAAAATGGCAATACCAATGCCTGCTTCTGTGGCTTGTTATCTAGGGTAAAATGAGATTTATGCAAAAGAACTGTGTACAGCTTTAAAGATTTACATATATTTCCAACTGTCCTCATCCTTATCTCTTATATCTTCCTAGCTTATTCTCTCCATACCAGCTGAACACAGCCTCCTGCCTCCCAAGCTCTTTGTGCCCTCCCGCCTCTAAACCTGGCCTTTACTTCCCTACAATCTTATTTATACTCTCAACTTCCATTCCCACTCTCCTTTCCATGGGTCCCTCAGCACTTGAAGGATTGGGCTACACTCTATTAACTTAACATGCATAACATGCACTTTTTTGCTCTGCCTGGGTTTCTTATCTGGTGTATCTCTCTTCTCACATCAGAGAGCAGCCCCTGTCTTCTCTTCCCTTTGGACTCCACCCCCGCCCCCCCAATCACCATTGGGTTCACAGGGTGAATCTAAAGAACGGACACTGAGAGGTGCAGAGAGGTTGAGATGAAACAGGAGAGGGAGAGCTGGGGGACAGGATACCAGGCCAGGCAGCTGCATGTGGGGCCCTACCCACAGGCTGAGTGATCCTTCTGCCGCATGTTTGCCCTGACCTGGGGAGAGAAACAGCCACCTCCCTCTTGGAGCTAAGGGCTAGGGGGGAATTACTTTACTAATGTTTGGAGAGAGTGTATTTTGCCCCATGATATGGGGAATGTCATCTGGAGGTCAATCCCACTTGAAAAGAAATAGCAGTCAAGAGAGGGCTTTCCTGTTCCTTTTTGGTGTGTGTGTGTGTGTGTGCACCTCATCTGTTCTAGCATTTACCAACACTAAATCCATTCCAAAGTGTACCAAATTCCTTTTGCTGACGTTAAGCCCATCTCTTTAGTGGAGGCATTTTCTGAAGTCCAGGATCTGGTTCAATGTCTTTCATAAAAGATGTGTGTGTGCACGTGGGGGAAGGAGAAGGTAAAGGGTAGCACATGGAGAAGAAATGTAATTACCCAGCTCCTGGCTTTAATTACATGTAATCCCTGGACATTCTGAATGTTATTAAACTCCTAAGTGTCCATGGGGGTAGGATGGACCTGGTGGATTTTGTTCCCTGATCTCTGCAGGATTTCTCTGGACGATTCCCTCTCCACCCTCCCTCCCCATCCCAGCCTTTGGTGACACGGTATCTCCAGGCTACAGGTGGCGCTATAAATCAGCTCTCCCAGAAAGAACACCATAACTGCCCACTCCAGCATCCCACTGGCCCTTTATCTTTCCCAAGATCCTCTGGTTCCTTCTCTCTGAACCCAAATGCTCTCTCCCCTAACACCACTTTTTTTTTTGATAACCCACTTAGCTGTTTGGGGGGAAGGGCTGTTTCTGCAAGGAGCCCCCTCTCCTAAGTGGCTTACTAATTACAAACAGAGAAAGCCTGGTCTGTGAGGTTGTCTGTCCCCAGCTTTCTGGGTTGGTGGAGGGAGCCGGGAGCTGGGGGATTTAAAGTGCAATTTCCTGTACCTTTTTCATTTCCTGCTGGGGGTTGTGGAGAGCAATAAGCAAGGTGGGTGGCAAGGGCCAGCACGGCTGGGCAGGTGGGGGATGGGCTGAGGGACGCATCCTCCACACACTCTTCAGCCATCTCCTCTTTCAGGTCTGAAGGTGAGGGTTGGGGCACTTGATAAATCAGTACCTGGCAATCCCCCTCTTACCTTCCTGAGGTACAGACACTTGAGTAGAGAGGACTAGGTGCCGATCCAGGTTCAATTATTAGAATATGAAGTGAAGGAGCAGGAAGGAATGTTAGAAATCCTTTGGATCCCCTCAGGTTACAGGTGATGAAGGACACTGAGGCCTTGGGGAGGGCATAGCCTGCCCAGAGTCACCTTTTGTCTCGTGGTGGGGTGGTGGGCTGGGGTTTACCGGCTCTCATGACTCTCTGTTCAGTGCTCTCTTCAGTCAGAGTGGGCTGTGGGTTGGTGATGCATCTCCGTGTGTGCATGGGGGTGGTGGTGGGATGAGGTTGGAGGAGATGGGAAAAGGTCTAGGGGCCTGTGAAGAACTCTCTGGAATGCTAGGTGTCTAGGTCCTGAAGTATTCACCATTTGGTGGCTCTTGTAGAAGAGCACAGGGAAGTCCAACCTTGGGGAAATCTTTGTGGGTTGCTCCAGGAGACACACTTGTGGATAAAAAAGAGGAGAGAGGGAGGCATCTTGGCTCTTGGAAACGATTAGACTCACATCTCTTCTTACCCTCTCCGGAGGTGGATGGGGTGGGGGAGGGGGCACGGTAGAGGACAAAGGAGCCAATTATTGAGTGAGTGGATTAATTGATTAATTGTCCAGAAGCTTCCAATGCTCCCCCAACAATGACATCCCCTCCCCCCGACCCCAGTCAGGCATGGCCTCGGTTGGCCCGGATTATTAATTAGGGCTTGAAGTCATTTAACGATGATTTCATTATCGACGTGCTGTCTGTCTCAGGCTGAGCCCGGTTGCCAAGGCGACTCTGATCGATTGCCTTCCGGTCTCCTTCAAGTCTGTCGGTTCCTGCCTCTCCGGAGCCTGGTCGTTGGCGAGCCCTCCCTAGCGGCCTCCTCTGGTACTGCAGAGTTTCTCAGTTTCCAGCTTTTGTGACCCAAAGAATTAGACTGGCCTTCGAGCCTGGGCTGCCCGATCTTGCTCCCTATTCCAGATGTACTGACTTAACTAGCTGTTGCCAGGGCCCTGGGGGATTCGGTCCTCCTTTTCCCTGGTTTATGAAGTCCCTGTGATCCTGCCCTTGGTGGCCATTCACCTGGATTCCTCTGAGATCGGTATAGAAAGAGGTGAATGGAGACAGTTGTTGTCCTACCATCTCTGAATTTAGCTTTGGGAGGCCCAAGTCACCTGAGATAAGGTTCTTCTTTCCCTAGCAATTACATCTGGCCTCTGGGACCTTAAATGTGGCTGCCAGGGAAGTGGGTGGGGAGAATAATTCCCCTTTAGATTGCTTCAGTTGTTGTTCTTAGGCTCTTCCCTGGCCCTCGGGGTTGCTGGGGGAGCTAGTCTTTGCAGAGCTCAGCTACTCCCTCAGACTCCAAAAGCCTGGGGAAAATAGGTAGGGTCCAGCTTGCCATGCTACCTCAGATCTTCAGAAACTTGCCTGGTTACTCCATCACTGGTCCCTTAAAACCTAGCTTCACACATGCACATTGGCCCCAGGATCTCCATTTTATGCCTTTAGTTTCTTCTTTTGTGGGTTTCCTGTGTATATTTGTGGGGGCCAGGTAGTGGAGAGCTGCTTGAAGGCATTGATCATGATTTCTCAGGAGGTGTTATTTTGGTTATATTCTGCATACTGCTTCCTTAGCTCTCAAACACAGGCATCTTCCCGGTTCTTATCTCTCCTCACTCTTCAACACATGAGATCCCTAGCCAAAGTCCATCCCCAGTACTTCCTCCATAATTTGCCTCCCTTGCTTGCCTGCTTACCTCTATTCCTTTCTTTGCTCCAACTCCTCCCTGCACTGTTTGCACAAGGCTGCATTAGCTCTGAAAAATTTAGGGCTGAGCTTCAGGCCTCTTTTGATTTCAGCATTTTGGGGGACAGAGTAGCAGAGGCAGGTTGGGTTTTTATATCCATGGAGGAGTTTCTGAGATCGCCCAGGCTGGCACTGGGAGAGAGCCTGGGGGCAGCTATGGCAGCAGCTTCACCCTATCAGCTTTCTGGGCACATCCACCACGGAGCAGCACCTGAGAGGGAACGGGCTCAGCAGCGAGCCGAGTGAGATTGAAGAGGATCATAAAGAAAATATATATCCCCTCCCTGGCCTCGCTCCCTCCTCCTGCTCTACACTTGCCTTCTTCTCTCTCTTTGTCTTGCTCCCTCCCCCCTCCTCCCTGCATCCCTGTTTTCTTTGTTCCTTCTTTGCCTCCTTCACCTTCCTCTCTGTTATGCAGATCTGTCTGTCAGTCTGTCTGTCTGACTCCAGACAATTTTTGGTCTGAGTTTTTCTAGATCTGTATCTGCCATCAGTTACTTTCTATCCCTCCTGCCTTTCCTCTCCCTCAGTCTCTGAGGGTCTCAGACCATCGTATCTTTATGAGTTTCATAGTGTGCACCTTTTATTCTCTCCGTTCCCACCTCCTCCCATCTATCTCCTTTTGCTGCCTCTCCTGTCTCTGTTCCCAGCTTTTGCCCTCCTCCCATCTCTCTTTTTTGCCTCCCTTATCTTTGTTTCAGCCTCTTCCCCTGTGTCTGGCTCACACCATTGCCAGCCTCTCCATGTCTCCCACCTCCCACCCCTCAAGGTTTAGCTACTTCATGTGCAATCACCTGGATGGGCTCCAATTGTCAGAGCCCCCCATTCTGTACCCCCTCCTCCAAGAGAGATTTATGACACCCACTCTGCATCCTCTGCATTCCCCTCAGCCCTGGACCAGTTCTTTTCATTACCTGGTGATTATCTGGGGGCCCTGGCTTGTCCCCTGCCCTCCCACCCCTACCCAGCAGGCAGTGAATAGCATAGGGAAAAAGGGGAAGGGATTGCTTTTGGGACCAGATGCAAGGACATGGGGACCCTCCCCCTACACCCGCCCTTCTTTCCCTCAAGCAGATGCACATCTGGGAAAACCCCAGCTTGAGGCAGGGGAAGACAGCCTAGGACTGTTGGAACAGACATAAATCAAACATCCAGATGCCCCTCCCAAACTGTTCTGTCATTACAGCCATCATTTCAATTCCTGCCTGTCTCCTTTGCCTCTAGGAATTTCGGCTCTGCAGTCTTGGCTGCGGCCACTCACTTACTACCCGGTATAATGCCTAGAACAAAGGAAGCATGCCCTATGCCTAATGGAGATACATGAGGGCAGGGTCAATGTGATTTTTAGGGTTTCCTTTGTTGGAGGTTCTTTCTGAGATTTGATGCAGTTCTTTCTGCTTTAATTTCAATGCTCTGTCTTAGTGTTATTCGGATAGACTCCTACCTCTTCAGAGTCCTGCCTCTTCCCTCCCTCCCACCTTCACCCCAGCCCCGTCTGCACCTAACTTAGGGTTTAGAAGGATAGTGGCACTGTCAAGTAAGGGCAGTGGTGCCCCTTTTCCTTGGGACCAGTGGCTTCTTCCATTCATACTTCCATCTGGGCTGTATCATACTTCCATTCAGCCTTCAGTCTAAGTAGGCCTCACCTTCTCCATCCCTGACAGTTCACAGACTTGCCTCTGTTTGAAGATTAACCTTCTGGGATGGAGGAGGCACCTTCCTTTGGTCACTGTCTCAGAGTCTTGGATGGAAGACTTACTTTTTGAATGTCTAGAGCAGGAAGCTCTCAAGCAAGGGCTGTATCTTTTTCATCTTTATTTGTTCCAGTACAATGTATATTCAGTTAGAATATGTTATGAGTAACTGTCTCAGGAAATAAATCCCTTGTGATGAAGCTTAAGTTAGTTGCCCTTTAGTTTCATCTTTGGAGTGATGGGAAACGTGGGGGAGGGGGCTCGGATGGATGGGTGGTGGTGGTAGAGGGACCTAGTATCCTGGGAGGAGTTTGGGGGTCCCTTTAGCTGAATCAGGGATTGACTCCCAAATCACCACAAGTAGGGCTCCACCCCCTCTCCAGACTCTCCTTCAGCCAATAGAGATTTCTAAATCCACATCCTGCTGCCAGTTTCCAACCCAGCTGGATTTAAGCCCTTTCTCTCGCTGAGGCAGGGCCTCCCCGTTGCTCCCTCAGTTTCCGTTGCCCACCTCTGGCTGTCCTCTTGTTCACCCTTTCCCATCCCTTCCCAAAGCCCCACCTCCTCAGGGCTGCCTTCCTGGGGTCCCTGCCCCGATTCCTGGTGCTGCTTGGCTAAGCCCCTTGTCTCTCCCTGTTTGGCTTGCATTTTCTCCTCAGGGTTTTCTCCTTCGAGGTAGAAAAGAGCATGGGTAAGTTATAGACTTTGTAAGAACATAGAGCCAGAGAGGCTGGGCCAGAAGAGGTGCTGGCACTGGAAGCCCTGTGGGGTTTGAGCAGTGTATTCCATGGCTCCAGGGCAGGATTGCAGGGTGCAGGCCCCAGGCCTTGCGAGCTTGGGGAGGGAGGGTGGGTCGGTTTGCTGAGGCCAGAGGCCTGTACTCCAGTCTCCTTTAAACCAAAGATGCGCTCAGCAGAGAAGGTCCTAGGACATATGAGTTGGGAAGGTTATTCCAGGACCCCTCTCCTCCAGCGTCCTTCCCTTCTCTCTGCGGTGCCCTACGTCTTGGCCTTTCCTTTCTGGCCTGGTGCAGGGCTTGCTTTGTTAATCTT
This sequence comes from Carollia perspicillata, assembly GCA_004027735.1. Classification (NCBI taxonomy): domain Eukaryota; kingdom Metazoa; phylum Chordata; class Mammalia; order Chiroptera; family Phyllostomidae; genus Carollia; species Carollia perspicillata. The sequence goes on along the minus strand of PVKM010003585.1, from coordinate 42,767 downwards.
TGTCTTTCTCACAGGGCCTAGCACATAGTACGCTTAGACATGTTCTTTGAATGAATGAATTCTTCCACCTGGGTCAGCTGCTTCCTTCGTATTTGCCTCCCATTCTCACTTACGATTCTGAACGTATCTGTGTCTTACCTTCTTAGGGAGGGTGTTGTTGAGAACTTTGCAGAATATCAGCTCCAGTTCCATAAGGTAGTCCACAATAATGAGGGAGAATTTCAGGGTCTTCTTGCTAGATGCTCAAGGAGCTAGATTTGCATTTTTACAGCTGCTGAAAGTTGTCTCCTTGCCTTTCTTACCTAATTTTAAAAAAGCTGTAGTGGGGGCTGTATACCAGGTCAGGTTGTAGGAGGAAAGATCACAAAGTTCCTTTGGGGGTGTGGCTGTCTAGTGGTCTTTAAATCACTGTATGGAGGCCTGTCTGAGGGCCCAAATATATTGTAAATGAGCCAGTGCTTAATAAACCTTGAAACTTGATGGCTCTGTTCGCTCTTGGAATCTATCAAATTTATGTACATGATAGGCATATTTATTGATTGATAAACGTTTGGAGGAGAAGCCTGAAATAGGACTGGCTTCCTGGGTCTCCAAGAGGCAATTTGCTGCTATCACAAAACATGTTTGCAGCTCTAATTTCTAAAGCCTGTAGGGTCTTAAACAGTCCCCTCTCCCCACCACAAACACACACTTTGGGCAATACCCCCACACCAGAAGCTCAGATAACACTTACCCATGCATGACACTTGTTTTGTTGGTTATGTGTGACCAATGTTTAGTTCTAGGTTGTCTTTCTCTTGCTCTCCAGCAGCTCTTGGGCAACATCTCTTTGTTATCAGTTAACATGTGATGTGTGTCTCCAGAAGGCAGACTCATTAAAAAACAAAATCCTCACCCAGAAATATATTCACTGACTCCAGAGAGAGAGAGAAAAAAACAATGATATGAGGGAGAAACACTGATGCATTGCCTCCTGAATGTGCCCGGACCAGGGATCGAACCCACAACCTAGGTATGTGCCCTGACTGGGGATTGAACCTGCAGCCTTTTGGTGTATGAGATGATGCGCTAACCAACTGAGCAACCTCACCATGGCAAGACTCATTTTTACCTTAGTTTAGGCAAAAGAAATTTCCTTTAAAAAGTATATTCCAAATTAATAAAATAATTTTTGGATTATATTGTTTTGGTTTATCCTTGTCTCTTTTTTCTTTTATTATTTAAGAAATCACGAGGCAGATTGGGGATTAGGAAGAACCAGGGAACAATAATGAAGAGTGTCCCTTAACAATCATGGTGCCAGAGGCTCCTCATTACAGATTATGATGTATAAGCTAGGGGTGAGACAGGTGGGTCTTGGTGCAGAAGTCCTATTGATGTATTTCTGGATAAGAACTCAGGACATTGAGGCATGAAACAACTTTCATATGATGCAGATGAGCTGGTGTCTGTCCTAAAACAAAACAAAATAAAACTTAATTTTCCAAGAGAGATTGTGTGGGTGTGGAACACCCATCTAAGACTATGAGAGAAGCCAAGCAAAGTCTGGAGGGAGAACAGAGAGAGACAGTGAACTACTGACATGGGTGGACAGAAGGGCACATTGAACGCTATAAAGAGAGCTATCTGGAGAGAGTTTGGCATCTCCTAAGCCACCTTGCGTGCAGCCCATTATTGTGGGTTTGGGGAGGAGGTACATGGAAGAAGGGGTCACAAGGCTCTGACCACTCACAGCCAGACTAAAGGTAGAGATAAGATATAGTGATAGAAGGGACCACTAAGTGGATTTCTAGATTCTACGTTTTCAAGGGAAGGGAGGATTTGGGGGTAAAAAACACAACCAAAGCTGTTTAGCAAGGCTTCTTAAAAAAAAGAAGAGTGCTCATTGTAGGCAAAAGATGTTCTATGTTACAGCTGGAGATTGGAAAAGGAAGTGGCCAGGCGGATGGACTCCTTCTACTGTATTCTCTTGAGGACTTTTATTAGTTCCGGGTTGATAGGATGCAAGGTTGAAGAAAGTGGAGTAGAGAATCATGGGGGAGAAGGAGAGAAGAAATTGACTTGCACTGTTGACGCCAATGTATTACATCACTTTCTAATCCCTTAATTTTACGTCCTGGACAGGTGGCTCATTTGGTAGGAGTGTCATCCTGTACACCAAAAGGCTGCAGGTTCAATTCCCGGTCAGGGCACATAACTAGGTAGTGGTTCGATCCTTGGTCAGGGTTTGATCCCTGGTCAGGGCCTGTACAGAAGGCAACTGATCGATGTCTCCTCCCTAGCCCCCCCACCTCCATTCCTCTCTCTCTAAAAATCAATGAACATAGCCTCAGGTAAGGATTAAATTAAAAAATACAACTCTCTAATCCCTTATTTTTATACCTTTCCTTGCTTTCCCCAGCTCTCTTTCTAATTTCTGTTTGGAAAGTCTATTTTTGATTCTTCCTGGTAGCCCATCTGGTTTCTGAAGAGCTCTCTAAGCAGAAATTTGGCTACTGCTTTCTGATTTGTCAAGTCAATAGTCTTATTATGGTATGATAGAAGTGTTAAGAATTTCCAAAGTTGAATTCTGACTGAGATTAACCTGTAAATGTGTCAAACAAAGAGTGTTGGATTTAGTTTACTTGTCTTCTCAGAAGTTATCCTGGAGGGATTAAGAAAAGCTTCCCTGTTCACAACCATCCCAGAATAATTCTAGATGATACGGAACATATGTAACCTCTAGAGGAGCTCTGGATATCCAACTGTTTACCCAGATAACAGTATAATGATACTAGGGTAGTATCCACATGTAGTATGGACACCATAAATATTGAGGGAAGGAAGCAAAACTGTTTTGGTTCACATCCATATGGATTTTGGTATACATTGGGGTGAGTGGATTTTGTCCACATCATTTTGGCACATTTGGTCTGGAGTGTTTTAATTTACATGGGGTGGGGTTTCACTGACTTGGAATTTAGCCTCTGCCAGGCTGGGATGGGATTTGAGAAGTGTAGTACTGGTGGTGGTAGGGCAGGTAGATGAGCTGGAGGGCGTGGCTGTTTCTTCTTGGTCTAATGAGTTTAGGGTCTGCCATAGCTTTCAAGTTCAAGTCTTGGTTATAATTAGTAATATCTAGTTTCAGTGAAAAAACATAAAGCAGATTCTACCTGAAGTAGTTTTTATTTTGGAAAGGGAGAAAAAGTATCCTCCCCAGAAACATTAAAAAAAAGATTTTATTTATTTGCTTATTTTTAGAGAAGGGGGAGGGAGGAAGGGAGAAAGAGAGGGAGAGAAACATTGATCAGTTGCCTCTTTCAAGTTCCCAACCAGTGACCTGGCCTGCAACCCAGGCCTGTGCTCTGACTGGGAATCGAATTTGCAGCCTTTCAGTTTGCAGGATGGTGCTCAACCCAGTAAGCCACACCAGTCAGGGCCCAAGTAACATTTAAACAATGCAGTACAAAGTAAGTTTATAAGTGGGGGAGGGTGCTTGGTAAGCAATCAGTTTGGTGAAGTCTTTCTGGGAAGACTCTTGGGAGATAAGCTTGGTTATTTATATTCTTTAGCATGAGCTGAATTTGGTTACTTCGGTTTTCTTTCCACCCTTTCAAGAAAGCTATCCGAGTTTTACTTCTCTTTTCCCAGGGGAGAAGTCACACACTTATTACTATTGAAATGGTCTCCTCTCTGATTCTTTTCCTTTTCTGCACATACCCAAGACAGAATTTTTATTAGTATTATATTTTAGTACCTAGATCTGTATTTGTATTGGTGGAAATATTGAACTGGATCTGTATATTTAGGCAAATTGGATTTATGGGTTCAGAGTGTGGTAGAGTTTGTTTTGTCTTGTGTTTTGGTGGGGGGCGTAGCAGGAAGCTCTAAACGAGGCTCCATTTATTGGATTATAGCCTGACCCTCACACTATCATGAGTTGTAGCTTGAACTGATGTTTCCCTGGGACACACTTAGACAAAATGCCAAGACGGGGTAATTCCCTGCTCTTCCATGCAGACTTCTCAGATTGACCCAAGGTGTACAGAAGACACTCCATAATCTTGCCAAAATTGAAGCTCTAACCACTCTTAGCTTCCACCAATTATGAAGTCATCTGGGACCTTGACATGCCCTTGCCTCTGATGTAAACTCCTTTATGATTTAGAAGTTTGCTTTCTAGTGCGTGCTTTATATATGCTTTGCATAGTTTGGGAGTGGGGAAGAACTTACAGAACGCCCTTAATTGTAAGTTCCCACAAAGAGGAATTCCCTCTTTGCCATTATTGTCATGCACTGTGTGTAAATGAGTCTGTGGTGATTTGGTGGTCATAGGGGTGGTAAGTTAATGATTTGGGGTGGGGTGGGGAATGTTGCTTTTTCTGGAATTCTTTTACACAGAGTCATTTGGGCTCCTGAATTGTCTAATTTGGAATTTGCTTTTGTATGCATTTATACTTAGCTGAAATCTAATTTTTAATGGTTTGAATTCAGTCTTTCTCACATGGAAACCTTTTGTGGCTTTCACTTGAGGAAAACACCAAACCTTATGGGGACTATATAGTTTCTCACTCTAGACCTAACCCGAACTAAACAGAATCTGTTTACTTATTACTTATAGATAATACAGGATAAATGGTAGCAAACAGAGAAAATTCTCTTCTCTGGAAGCTTACAATATCAGTGCATTTCATGGATACTTCCCCATTTTCCCAAGCAAGTAAAATCCTTTTAAAATAAATGAGTGAATCAAAAAACTGTGGTACATTTACACAATGGAATACTACACAGCAGAAAGAAAGAAGGAGCTCCTACTCTTCATGACAATATGGATGGAACTGGAGAGCATCATGCTAAGTGAAATAAGCCAGGCGGTGAAAGGCAAATACCATATGATCTCACCTACAAGTGGAACCTCATCAACAAAACAAATAAGCAAGCAAAATATAACCAGAGACATTGAAATAAAGAACAAACTGACAGTAAACAGAGGGGAGGTGGGGGAGAGGGATAACGGGGCAAAAGAAGGGAAAGGGTCATCAAGGAATGTGTATAAAGGACCCATGGACAAAGACAATGGGGGAGGAGGATTGGAGGTGGGAGGTGGGGGTGGGTAGGGTGGGGGAGAGTAATGAGGGGAAAGTGGGAAAAACTGCAATTGAACAACAATTAAAAAAAGAGAAAAATCCAACCATTTGACTGTTGGACCATTCCTCCTCTCTGTAGCCTAAACTTAGTTATTTCAGATTTTCCTATCATGTTGCCTAATGTCAAAGCATTAGATGACTTATTTTTCAAATTAAATAAAGCAAAGAAAGTAATAATACTTTGTATTGTCTGTTCACTCACTGGAAATCAAGGTGATGACGTTGGAGCAAATAATAAATGTCACAGAAAGTGTACTTTGTCTCAGCCAACTTGAGTTACTTTCTTTGTGCTTTCACTTTGTTGTGGCGAAAGAGACTTGGGCCTGGGTTCTTCAGATCTCTGACATCGCTACGTTGGGCCGTAGATTCTGCAGTACTTCCTTGGCTGTGGCCAGTTAACCCTTTGTACCTCAGGCTCAGCGGGGGCTGGGGGGAAGCTCCACCAGTCAGGAGCTGTGCTCTCAGCTCTACCTCACCATTTAGCACTGATGCCCACTTCTCTAACTGGGTACTGTCCCAGTGCAAGGTTCTAGGCCAGTGAGTTACACCCCTGGACACTAAGGAGGGGAGAGGAGAGCGTGCATACTGGAGAGATCATGTATTAGGCACGTGATTAGAGAAGCCTCCTGAAGGAGGGTCGTGTTGAACAGAAAAGAGGATATTCCAGGCAGAGGTGAATGAGAGAAAGATATTCATGTGTGGGGAAAGATTTGTCCTGTTCAAGCAGAGAGCCACAGAAAAGGTTAATAGTAGGAGTTAAGTGGTAGAAGACCAGTGAAAATAAAGCCCTAGAAGTATAATCTTAGAAGTTTGGATTTAACAGAGAGCAGGAAACTGCAGGTCTGGTTGGGAGAGGAGCTGTGTGTGTGCGTGCATGTGGGTCTTTTTAAGGCTTGAGCAAAGTGTCGTTTTCCAGAAGGAGGGTAGAGGGCACTCACAGTTCAGTTATCTGCTGCAATGCAGCAGTCGAGGTGAATGTGATTTAGGGCTGCGGCCTGCTTGAAGAAAGGACAGCACTCTCTGATGGCTGCTAGGTGAATGTGACTGGGATTTGAGAGGACCTCATTGTCTAGAGTTACCTATTTTATGGGCCAGGAGGGTGGACCAAGGAGTATGGCAGGGGTCTGGCCCCAGATGTAGAGTATTTGCAAATTGTAGGAACCTACCAGATAGAGGTCTAGTGGGGACAAGGTGCTAAGCGACTTCCTGTCAGCTGAATTGAATTGAGGTCTAGGACAGTGATCCACAAATATCTGAAATGAATGACTTCAATTGGAATTCCTTAGATTTAATTCAAAATTTTATGCAATTTCCCTGAATAAAATCAGCATTCTTAGAGACAGCTTTGTCAATCCCTTGTCTTTGGACATACCTGGAGTTTGCTTTCTTTTGAAACTAAAATGGAAAAACAACCCTTTATCTTCTCCATTGATCTTCGCATATTGATACCATGTTCAGAATACTCATTACTCCTTATCTCAAGTCCACATTCCTTAGTAACTTTTGATTTAAAAACAATGAGGAGATGAAAAAAAAAGACTAAGAGATCTGTGCCCGTGCCTAATGTCCATTGGCCTTTGTTTCCATGGGTGACTAGTAAGTAATAAGAATGCTCTAGATGTTGTGAGCTCAGGGCTGGTCACAGACGAGGGTCACAATGGGGAACACAAATGCCCATTTTGATATTCTATTAAGTCTCTGGTTATCAATAATGACCAAACCAGAATAGTCAACCTAATGTAGCTGAAGGCCCTTTTCCCGGCATCACCATGGATTTTTAGATGTGGAATGGGATTAATCATGTTTTCTCGTGACTGATAAGCTGCTGTTTTTTTTCTGGTACTGGGTTCTTCTGGGTTAAGGATAAGGAGGAGATTGCCGTCCTTTGGCAAATATTTCTAGTTTGTTCCTGATTGGCAGCCAAGTCTGGAGAGCAAATGGTCAAGTGAATTAGGAAGCTTAAAAAATGTTTTGTTAAACCATCCTGATTAAACTGGCACCGTCTGCCTTCCTATTCTCCTTTGTCCCAGTTGGGGCTGTCCTTTGTGACAGATGTTTTCTAATGGCGTGTGCCAGTAGCAGCATCTGGAAGCCTTGGGTGACGGCTGAGGTTTGGGGAGGCCAAATCTGGGGATAGTTAGGTTGTTAGGGAAGTTGTAACCATTGTCCTACCATTGGGCTCTCATCTTTAAAAATGTCTGCTCCCCTACCATCCTTTGGCCAACAAGAATCAAGGTTTCATTTACTTCTCTGACTCTTCCTAACATGCACTCATGATTTCTTTCTTATTCTCAAGAATGAGGTAATAAATAGAAAAGATTTGGAATAAAATGATGAAAGAATAGCATGATGAAAGAAGTCTCAGAAGGATGACATATTTGGCATCTAGAGATCCACTAAAATGCAAGCAAAAGGAGATGGGTTGAAGTGCTGGGAGTGGGAATTGTAAGTAGATACAAAAATATATCTGGGAACTATTGGAATAGGTACAGGCATGCCTTGGGATCTCCTTTCATGACATCCAAAAGGATAGTCTGGAGACATTTTGCTTCTAGATTGGATAGGACTTTAGCAGGACGTGGTTAAGAGGGAGCTTTCTGATTTAATGATCCCAGTACTTCCAGCCCTGGCCCATCAGCATCTGGGAGGAAAGGGAAGACATTGGCAGGGAGTGCCCTGGGCAAAGGATAATAACTGGCTCTATGCCCTGACTGGTGTAGCTCGGTGGATTGAGCATGGGCTGTGAACCAAAGGGTCTCCGGTTCAATTCCCAGTCAGGGCATATGCCTGGGTTGCGGGCCAGATCCCCAGTTGGGGGCCACATGGGAGTCAACCACACATTGATGTATCTCTCCCTCTCTTTCTCCCTCCCTTCCCCTCTCTCTAACAATAAATAAATAAAATCTTTAAAAAAAAGAACTGGCTCCAATTCTCCTTTAATAACCATGTCCTAGAATCTTCACTCTGTGTGGAATCAGGGTGCTACAGTAGAAAGAGCATGGGCTTTGAAGTCACACAGAACCAAGTTCAAATTTCATCTCTTCTTTTTACTGGCTATGTGATCTTGGGAAAGTTATTTAACCTCTCAGTCTGTAAAGTGGAGCTATAATACTTATTTCATTGGGTTGTCATGGAGTTTAAATGAAATAACACATGTGCATGACTTGCAGCTCAACAAATTCTGGTTCTCTTTCACCCCTCTGTCCAGGCATTCCTAATTCTCGTGCATATACCTGATGTCCCTATTTGTCAGATACTGCTTTTCTTTGCCCGCAGCCTTTCCCAATGCCTCTTAGAGTTCCTAGGGCCCTGATTTATTAATTTGTTTTAGTCCCACAAAATGACAACAACAGTATGTTTTTTTTTTTTTTTTCAGTAACCAGACTAACATGAGCCAAGGTTGTGGTTTCTTTCCAGGCATTTTTACTTTCTGACAATTTTGGTTGTAAATCAAAGACAAAGGAGTTCTGTCTTCCCACCCAGCCCTCTGATCTGAAGTTCCTGATTTGGGGCTAGATGATTCTGGGTGGGATTTTGTTTCAACCAAAAGTGATGGCAAGCTTGTTTATAAAGGTCAATCAGGGTAGGAGCATCTATAACCTTTACTATTGGCACATTCTTGTTTTCCTTCAACTTTTTAGTTTGAAAAATACCAAAGCTACAGAAAAGTTGTAAGAATAATATAATTAACATTCACCTGTCTTTCACCAGGATTGACCAATTGTTAATATTTTGCCATATTTGCATTGTATGCTCTCTCATATATATATATGTATATAGACACATATATACGCATATGTATATATGTGTCTATATACATGATACAGTCCATATTCAAATTTGCTAACTGTCCAGTAATATATTTGGTTTGCAGGCCGGCACTCAATTCACTGAGCCACACCAGGCCAGTGTCCAGTAATATTTTTTATAGTAAAATATTTCTCCCTGATCCAGGTCCAGTCCACAGTTACACGTTGCAATTCATCATCATGCCTTTTTATTCTCCTTTAATCTGGCGAGTTCCTCAGCCTGTCTTTCCTGACATTGACAGTTTTGAAGAGTACAAGTCAGTTGTGCTTTCCGTAGAGAACTGCCTTGTAGATTGATTGTTTTCATCATTATATTTAGGAATATTATATAAGAACATTCTTAAAAATAGTGAGTGCCATGTAGGCAGGGAACATGTCTTTTTCTTCCCTGTTGTGTTGGCAGCAACAAACACAATGACTGGCATTTTAATGTGCTTGGTATTTATTGACTGACTGAATAAATTACCTAAAACTTTCACTGCCACTTAGCTCCATTATTTTTCTATTTGAGGCAAGAAGGAAGAGCAGTCTTCTGTATCCCAATTCCATTTTTTTCAAAAAAATATTTATTTTTATTTTATTTTAAAAAATATTTTATTTATTTATCTTTAGAGGGGAAGGGAAGGAGAGAGGGAGAGAAATATCAATGTATGGTTGCCTCTCGTGCATCCTGCACTGGGAACTGGCCTGCAGCCCAGGCTTGTGCCCTGACTGGGAATCGAACTGCAATCCTCTGGTTTGCAGGCCCATGCTCAATCCACTGAGCTACCCGAGCCAGGCCAAAAAATTATTTATTTTTAGAGAGAGAGGAAGGGAGGGAGAAAGAGAGGAAGAGAAACATCGACCAGTTGCCTTTCCTACACTCCCCGACCAGGGATCGAACCTGCAACCCAGCCATGTGCCCTGGACGGGAATTGAACTGTCAACCCTTTGCTTTGTAGTACAACACCCAAAGAACTCAGCCACACTGGTCAGGCCCCTAGTCCTGTTTTTATTATAAATGTTTGGAGGCTTAAAAAAAGTAACCTAAGACCTCTGTGATGAGACTACAGAGAAGGAAAATGAGATAGAGACCATGATGCGAGGCAAGGTGTGGAGTCCATTTACTGTGGGTGGGGTGGTGATGACCGTACTGTGTTAAGATTAGAGGATGAATAAGGTGGTTCTCAGATGAAAAGAAAAACAGCACACTGAGCCCAGGAGTACATGGCCTGTTTTCTTGCTGAGAGATATTAGTTATTTAGGTTTCCAGACTTTACCATACTTTCCTCTCCTAACCCCCATTTGAATCCTAAGAACGTCATAGTGAAAATTGATTTCTGTCCCTCCCCCTTTCCCAGAGGGGACAACCCTGTAATTCTCTCCTTCTCTACTCCCCATCTCCCCCCCTACCCCCATACAAGTGTATATTTTCTAACATTTATAAACGGTGGCGGGGAGGCCATTCTCTCCAGATTATTTATTGTTGAGAAAATCCATAACTCCTTGGACTTCTCATTTTGATGTAGAAGCTTTCATCCCTGTCGCCTGGGGGAAGTGAGGTTATGAGAGGTACTCTTTGCCTTTCAAAAATGTGTTTTCAGGCTTTCCTTTGGGGCCCTTTCTCTCCGTAGCTCTGATCATCTCAGACATTTCTGACAATCCTTTCTGAGGCATCTGGGGCTTGGGACTGAATTCATCTATTTAATTCTGCAAGGCTTGTGAGTGCCTGTTTCACATTGTTCCTGCCCCTTTTCTGAGAAGAGTGTCTACCCCTGTCTTCGCAGTCCTTAATTTCACCAGTTGCTGGCAAAAATGCCCTTTATCTCCATGTCAGCTTTTTATTTTCCACAATAATGGAGGGGATAATCTAAAATTGTGACTGATACCATGATTGCTTTTGTTTGATTTCTACATGACTGACTCCTGACTAAAGATAATCCATAAAGTGAACAACTTCTATGAAAGCAATCCATCATGTTCATCTCCCATGGGCTGTTGTATGGAGTCTCTTCTTTGGTATCTAGAAAGGGAGGCAGAGGGAAGAATGAATGCCTTAGCTCCTTCAGCCCTCATTTTTTTGTCAAAAGTACCAGACATCTGTTGAGAGCTCTACAGAACTTGTCTCCATACTTGGCTTTCTCGGTTGGAGGAGGCCTATTTCTTAGTTTGTGAACCAAATACTTAGTTCAAAGAACATGAAATTCAGTAGGTCAGTAGACAACATAGGAACTATCGCTTTATCTAGGGTTCCCATCACACCACAAGTAAAAGCCAGAGTCTGCTCAGTGACCCTACATGCATGATCTGGCCTCTTGCTTTTTCTCTGACTTCTGCTCCCCCCTCATTCACTCTGAACCAGCCCTACAGGCCTCCTTGTTATTCCTTAAAAATAGCCAGGTACCCATTAAAATGGCTATTAAAAAACAGAAAAATGGCCTGGCTGGTGTGTCTCAGTGGATGGAGTGCCGGCCTATGAAACAAAAGGTAGCTGGTTTGGTTCCCAGTCAGGGCGCATGCCTGGATTGTGGGCTGGATCCCCAGTAGGGGGCATGCGAGAGGCAACCACATGTTGATTGAAGAAACCATATGAAGAAACCACATGTTTCTTTCCCTCTCTTTCTCCTTCCCTTCCCCTGTCTCTAAACACACACACACACACACAAACAAAAAATAACCAGGGTTAATTATGATGTGGAGAAATTGGAACCCTGTGCACTGTTAGTGGGAATGTAAAATGGTGCAGCCAATGAGGTAAATGGTAGGGTAACTTCTCAAAAAATTAAATATACAATTACCACAGGATCCAGCAATCCTCCTTCTGGGTATATACCCAAAAGCAAGGATTTAGAAAGATATTTTGTGCACCAGTGTTCAGAGCAGCATGCAACAGCCCGAGGTGAGCCAACACATGTGTCACTGAGCAGATGAATGGGTGGACGACATGTGGTCTCTGTGTACGGTGGAATTCAGCCTTAAAAAGGATGGACATTCTGACACATGCTACAACATGGATGAACCTAGAAGATATTATGCTTAGTGAAAAAAGTCAGTCATCAAAAGACAGTGTTGTATGATTCTGCTTATACGAGGTACCTGGAGTAGTCAAATTCATAGAAACAGGAGGTAGAATGACGGTTCCCAGGGGCTGGGGTGGGGACAGGAAATGAGTCACTGTTTAACAGGTACAATGTTCTAGTTGAGGAAGATGAAAAGTTCTAGAGATGGATGGCGATGATAGTTGTACCACAACGTGAATGTACTTAACGCCACAGAACTGTAGACTTAAAAATGGCTTAAATGGTGAGTTTTATGTTAGGTACATTTTACCACAATAAAAAAGTTCACAATTAAAAAACTTGGCCAGAGTCTTCATTGTTCTCAGACACCTGTTTCATAGCTTGTTCCCTCCCCTGCTTCTGATTGTTAGTGAAATGCCATCTTGTCAGTGAGGCCTGCTTGGACCACCCACTTCAAAATGGCAATGCCCACCCTGAACACATCTTAGCCTTCTCTTGCCTTACTTTCCTCTACAGTACTGATTACAGTCCAACATGATATAGATTATTTTTTAAAAGATTTTATTTATTTACTTTTAGAGCGAGGAGAAGGGAGGGAGAAAGAGAGAGAGAGAGAGAGAAACATTACCATGTGAGAGATACATTTATTAGCTGCCTCTCACATGCCCCCTACTGGGGACCTGGCCCGAAACCCAGGCATGTGCCCTGACTGGGAATGGAACCGGCAACCTTTCGGTTTGTAGGCCGGTGCTCAATCCGCTGAGCCACACCAGCCAGGGCTATATTCTTATTATTTGTTTATAGTCTGCTTCCTCCTGCAGGAATGTAAACAACTAGGGTGGAGGGATTTTTGTGTTTCTTCTTTGTTTCATCTGCAGTGTTGAATAGTTGGGAACCAGTAATATTTGTTGAATGAATGACCGTGACTGGACATAGGCTTCTAGGGAAGGCACACAGAAAGAAAAGTGAGAATGTTCCATTTTTTATTTGGCTTTGTTAACTGATTTCTTCTAGACCTTGTACATATGACTCAGACCCAGTTTTCATGGTGGCTTTTGCTCTATTTACTTTTTCTTATCTATCCTGAACCATTTCCAACTTGGAAGTGTTGGCGTACTACCTACATCACACTTGTTATCGAAAGCTGTCACCCCGGAGTCAAAGCCTACACTCTGGATTCCCGACTGCTCCCTACCAGAGTGGTGAGCGTGCTTGAGTTAGAACTTGGGGAACTCTGGGGAAGCTCGGATATCCAGAAAACTTAATACTTGTTTGTTTGGGAGACATTGGTTTGATTGGCTCCAGAGTTTTCATTCTCTGGAAATTTTGAGGAGGGGGAGAGAATTTACATAGTCTGGGCTCAGAAAAGGAGTAATTGCATACAAAGGGATTGGTATAATCTCTGGAGATGTGTTTAAAGTCCATGTCTCTGAAACTTTGCGACCCGAAAATAATTATTTAACAGCCTTATTGGCTTTCTTCTCTCAAGTATTTACTTAACTTTCAGCAAAGCAACTCTTATCCAATCCATATTTGAAGCGACTCAGCAGGAGGCATAAAGCCAAACAGCCTGACTGGCAGGATTGGTAACACCTGGCGATGAGGGAACTGGTGAAATTTCTTTCTTTGGAAAAATGTTTTGGAAAGAAAAGGTCCAGAGTGAGGGCAGTACCCTTCTTAGAGGCAGAGGGATGAACACAACGACCTCTAGGATGAAGGAGAGTAGGTGGGGTTGGCTGGGAAAGTAAGCAGCCTGCAATTTAGTGGGTGGATTGTTGGATTTGACAGGAGTTCTTCTTGGCTACTTGGGACAGAACTTTTGTTTTGGAGCTTGGAATGAGCTCAGAGATGGAGTGAAACACAACGAGGGGGAGGAGGGAGGGAGGGAGTGAGCCAGAGGCATTATGGAATTCATTGAAGCTGGCTTCAAGTTCCCTGGCCTCTCTCTGAGTTTCTTCACGCACCTCCCTGTGCCAAGTACTTCCTTTGGGAGAGACTGTTTCCTAATTAAAGTCAAGTTCACAGACCCAGGGCCCTCGTTAGGAAGCGTCCTCAGGAAGTGCTCTTGCAATAGGTGACTGCGCATGTTCTGGTCTCCTGTTTCCACCTCTGTCTGGCCCTTTCTCTCACTCCAAAGAAAATGAAATTCCTACTTCTAGGGATGTTAAGATACAGTAATCAATCAATACATCTATACTAGTATGTTCATTTTCTCTGTCCTACATGCCTCTTTTGATTGCTTAGTACAATGATGAGCATATCCTTGTCCTGGGTAGTGAGGGTTAGGAGTGACAGTGTGGAATTCAGAAGGAGGAGGTTCATGGATTCTGGCCCTGCTTTTAGGCTGAAAAGGAATTTAAGGTTTACACCCAGGGCACCACCAGACAGAAAGGGAAAATTAATGCTATATGTGCTGTTGGGATGGGGGAGATGGGTTTAGAAAGGCTTCCTAGCAGTGGGAAAGAGATTGTAGAATAGGGTTGAGAAGAGCTAGAGGGTCAAAACCAGACAGAAAGGAGTGAAGAGGGCGTCCCTGGCAGGACAACTAACGTACACAGGCCTAAGGCTCATCTCACGAAGGGTAAGTCAGGTTGTGAGGAGTTGGGTTAGGAATCAGGTGAGGAGCATGAGGGTAGGGGGAGGTAGAATTAGGGAGGGACTCTGATAGCTTGGTGGAAGAGTCTGGAATAAATATAAATTATTGGAATAATGACAGATGATTTCATAGGGAAAGAGTGTTTCTGCACATTGCATTTAAGGAAGATGTTCCTTTTCATTGGTATAGCCTGGACTGCAGAGGGGCTTCCTCAAAATTCCCAATCATGCACAACAGGGGTCCCCGACCTCCGGGCAGCAGACCAGTGCTGGTCCCTGGCCTATTTGGAACTGGGTCTGGAGGAAAGCTTGCCTGAGTTCCGCCTCCTGCCCACCCCACCCGCTTCCCCCTGCCCCCCTGCCTCCCTTCCCCTTCCGCCCCCCATCTATGGAAGAAAACAATGGTGCCAAAGAGGCTGGGAATCACTGATGTACATTATTTGCTTTTTCTTCTGTACGTTTGGTTGGTTTGTTCTGCCTGCTTTTGAGTCACACAAAATATGATTCCCCTATGTTTTGTTCTTTGAGCTGATTCCCTTGTATCTTCATATTTCGTCTGTTGATCTACTTTCACTCATCTTCAGTAAGTGTGGGAAGGGCCCAAGGACCACCCTGTGTGAAAAAGTTGAGGAAAACAGAAATTGTATTGAAATTGTGACCCTTCTCCTGCCCTGCCATTCAGACTGTCCTCATCTGGGCCTGTGGCTCACAGCCCATGGATTGGCCTCAGAAGAGTGAAGTCGATCCATGGCTTTTTTTTTTTTTGAGTTGACCAACATTGAAGGAGTCTGTGATTCAAAAGATGTCAAGAAACACAGTACTACTCTTTGTTGAGAGGTAGGTGGCTGAGGAAAGTTTTCTAGGCAGAGAGATGGGGTACAAAGCATACTTAATGCCAACTGCAGGAACCTCCAAAGGCAGTTGAAGAAGATGGAGAAGAAGAGGAATCCAAAAAGGGAAGTGGGTTCCAAGGGAACGAGTAGGAGGGGGCGCTCCCACTTCCTCTGTTACTTTCCTTCTTTCTGGCTGCTATGCCTTCTGTGTGCACTACATATCCTGACAACCACAGGATTCCAATTCCTCTTCACTTTAAATCTGTCAAATGCCTGCCATTCTTCAGGTTTTCGACCAGGTACTCTCACAACAGTATCTCATGCAATTCCTTTGTTGAACCTCAAGTGCACAGAATTGAGCCAATCACCTCCCTCAGTCCATGGCATATCAGCTTCACGTAAGGCCCCTTTTCAACTCATTTTATTTTTCCTTTCATCCCTCATCTCTATTCTCATTCCTTCTCCTTTCTGGAGGCACCTGCTTTAGTCTATGTAAGAAATGCTCTTCTAGTGCATGCTCTCTCTATATGTTTAGACATATTTATCCATTCAACAAATACTTGGTGCTGTCTATGTGTCAGGTGTAGTTGCAGGGAATACAGCTGGGACCAAAACAATAAAAAATTCCTACCTTCACGGAGCTTACATTCTAGTGCAGTGAGATAAATCAAGAACAAATAAATAAGTAAAACATATAGCACCATAAGTAGTGATAAATGCTATAAAAATGCAGGGCAGGGTGATAAGGTGTGTTCTGGGTAGTTAGGAGAAAAATCTCAGTTTTATATGGGTAATTAAGTGAGGCCTTACTAAAAAAGTGCTACTTTACCAAATGCAGTTAAGGGAGCAACCATATGCATACCTGGGGTAGGAATGTCCAGGTGTAGGGAACAGTAAGTACGAAGACCCCGAGGCAGGATTTGCCTGGTATGTTGGAAGCTAGGGAAAAATGAGTGAGAAGAGAGAGAAACAGAAAGCTGAGAGGTAGTTGGGTCAGTGGCAAATACCGTAGGACTTTGCAGGCCATTGAAATACAAACTGGCTTGTGCTCTGCATAAAGAGACACCAGTGGAAGGTTTTGAGCAGAAGAATGCCACGATATTTTTAACAGATATATGTGTATCATTGACAAATACAGAATGTTTGGGGCTGTTTTTTTAATCTACATAAATGGCACTGTGCTATACACCTTATTCTGATTTTACTTTTCCCACTTAACGTCGTTTCTGAGATCTACCTACGTGTAAATTTACTTCATTGTTTCTGACTGTTGTGCACATATAGCCCATTTTACTTACATAGTCCTCTAGTAACAGATGCTTGGATGTCCTCCAACTTTTTGCTACCACAAATAGTACTGCAATGGATGGCTTCATATGGGCCTTCTTATGGACTCAAGAGAGAGGATCTTTGGGGTATTTACCCATTTAGCAGCAGGATTGCTGGATTGGAGGGTGTGTAAATACTTAGTTCCACTGAGACTTGGCTTCAGAATGGTGTCCCCAGTTACTCTCTCACCAGCAGTGTGTGATAGTTTGTATCTTCTCATTTAATTCTCTCTTTGATCTAGTAAGATATGTATTATTATTCCCATTTTATGGATAAGTAAAGTGAGGGTTAGAGAGATTAAGTTAATTATCTAAGTTTATATAGTCAAGTGGAAGATCCAGGGCTCAAATCCAGAATTTTTGGAATAATGTTCTTTGCTTTTACCACTTTAGTTACCCAGTCCTGCCACTTCCAGAAATAAGATGAGGCACCCATAGGCAAAGATGCTATTATTATTATTTTAAATATTTTATTTATTTATTTTTAGAGAGAGGGGGAGGGAGGGAGAAAGAGGGGTAGAGAAACATCCATGTGAGAGAGAAATATCGATTGGTTGCTCTCAGACACACCCCAGCTGGGGACGGGATCCACCACCCAGGCGTGTGCTCTGACCGAGAACTGAACTGGAAATCTTTTCCTTTGTGGGATGATGCCCAATCAACTGAGCCACACTGGCCAGAGCTATTATTATTATTAATATTTATGTCATCTTCCTTTGCTAATTATTTCCTCCCTTAAGGGCTGATTGGACAAAATACACAATTCCTGAAGCTCAAGGAGCCACTAAAGGAGAACTGTGGCCTCCTCCAATCTCTGCCTGTTTCAGGAATTGGGGTGTTGAATGAAAGCTGCGTGCTGTCCCTATGGCAGGGGGCGCAAGGAAGGCAGTGTGGCATCGCATTCACGCTGAGTTTTGGCTTGCGCTTTAGTCCATTTCTTTGCTACATCACTTACTATTTCTGTGATTTGCACAGGTTTCTTAACTCGTCTAAGCTTTAGATTCCTAATGTGTAAAATGGAGGTAATAATAAGATTTGTCTCTTAGGATTATTATGAGGAGGTACACTGGTAAAACACTTAACATAGATAGTGCACATAGTAAATGTTCAATAAATGTCAGTTGTTGTTGTTGTTGTTATTATTATTATATTTGAGCCTTGCATTTTTCAATGCCTGGTCTAACTCAGAAAGCACCAGCGTGAAGGAGAATGTCTAATCAGAGTCCTTAGTGCTTCAAGGCAAATTATATGGAATAAAACTGGTTTCATTTTCTCATGAGGGATAGCTAACAGGCTCAGGTTTTAGTAAATGATTTTGTGGCTAGACATTTATAAAGACTAATTGATTTTCAAAGTATAGGGAGTTTGGATCAGACTTTAATATTAAATGTTAGGGAGATTACATTAAGTACATATTGTTTACTAGGTGCTGAGTGAAGGGCTTTACAAGCATTATTTCCCTTCATTCTCACAATAAGTCTATGAGGCATTTACTTTTACTCCCATTTGACAGTTGTAGAAACGAAAGCACGGGCAGGTTAAATAATTTGCCCAGAGTTACCTGGCTATGGGTTGAGATTTGAACCTACGCAGTTTACCTGCAGAACCTTTACTCTTAACAACTAAACAGTGTTGCCTTCCTGTGAAGGTAGCCTTTAGAATCTCTTCCCTTTTAAATTTAGCACAATTCCTTGTCAGTTGGGATGATTTAGAGCAGTGATGGGAAAGAAGGGGCTTGCTGGAAAAGAATCTCCAGAACATGAGAATATGAAGTTTGTATATGTTCCCTAGGTGTTTTCATTCTGCCTCCCTCTGTCCCCCAGGTGAGAACCTCTGGTTTAGGGGATGTCCTACGTAGATGATAGGGCTGAGCATGACACCTTCAAAAAAGTAGGGATTCTTTAACTAGGTGTAAGTGGTCGGCTGCCTTGTCACCCAAGGCAAACAATTCTTTATCACCTACGTGTGGCTTATACATGCCGTGAATTATCTGTGGTCAAGGTTTTATCACAGCTGCTTTTCCTTTCACACTTTTCATTTTGATTGCCTTCTACAAGGCATGTAGTATCATTTATATATTTACCTGAGCCAGATTTATAAAGGTTGCTTGGCTACAAAGTAGGTATCTCAAAGTCAAGTAGATAGGAATGCTGGATTATATGCTCTTTCAGGTTTCTCTTCTCTGTATGTTTGTTCAACAAATATTTATTGAGCACCTAACTCACAGGTTAGTGGAGGAGATGGGCAGCGGAACTGGAATTTGATACATTATGATCAGTGGTAAGTGGGGTGAGCACAGGTGCTGTGAGAGCATATAGGAAGGGCAGCATGAGAGTCAGGGAAAGCTTCCTGGGGAAGCAATGTCTGAGCTGGGAACTAAAAGATAAGTAGGAGTTAGCTAAGTGAAGGGGGTCAAGAGGGCATTAGAGGCAAGGGAAGAGGGCGAGTCTAGAATTCAGTGGCTGGACCGTGAACTGGGAAGGGGATGAGGCTAGAGGAATAAGCATAGGTCAGATTATGAAGAAAGGATGCCCAGTGCTAAGAAGTTTAGGTTTTATCCTGAGGGCAATGGGGAACCATCGAATGGTTTTAAGGCTGTTGGGATAGAGGTACAACTCAATCGTATTTACAGTGTAGAGAGATTCCGAGAGTTAGGAATTGACTCTCCTGATCTGTCTAGCTTCCTTGTGAGTAAATCATCACGTTGGAACTGATGAGTGCAAATAAGGGAGTCTAGATGGATTAGGAGAGGGAAGGCCTGACCCCATAGCCCGAGGGTTCCTTTTGATAATCTGTAGAGAAGACTCTTCAATTTTGACTTGATATTTCTGTCTTTAAAATCCTCTGACAACATTTCCTAAAATTCTCTCAAAACCAAAGCCTGAGCAGGGAGGGGAGTGGGGAGTGTGTGACTTTGTTTTCTGTGTTCTTCACTGCTCATTTCCGGGGCATTGCTGTGAATGTTCATCCCAAGGCTGCTCCCCATGGGGAGGGGACATTTGAATAGCAGCAGGGGAGTAGGGGGAAGGAGGAACCACACGCAGGGCTCGTTCATTAAGAAAATATATTTGGCATATTCAGACAATGGTTTGAGCGAGTTAAAAATAACTCCTCGTGAAAAATTAATAGGGAGTTATAAGTGAGTGTTTTAATACAAGCTCACAGAGCAGGGCAGATTCTCTAGGTGGCTGGCGGCTGACATCACAGATGGCTTAGGGTGTTTATAGAGCATGGTGTGGCCAGCAGGGAGAGTCGTCTGCAGAAATGAGCTCACCTTCTCTCCTAGAACCCCGGGGAGACAGGAGACAGAGGGAATTGTTGATCATGAAGTACTGAGGCAGGTGACTTATTTCTTCTCTTTTTACCCATCACACTCTAACTCTGGACATAAAAATTGTAGTGAATTTTGCCTGGTTACTCTGGGTAAGGTTTATTGAATGTCAGAATTCATAGAAAGTTCTTTCTTGTTCTTCCTAGTAATGGACCCTTGGATGGCGTTCAGCCATTTCCTCAGTGTTTTCTTACCCAATAGCCAGTTTATCTCTCTCTTTTTAAAAAGATTTTGTTTATTTATCTTTAGAGGGGAAGGGAAGGAGAGAGGGAGAGAAATGTGAATGTATGGTGGCCTCTCATGGGTCCCCTGCTGGGAACTGGTCTGCAACCCAGGCATGTGCCCTGACTGGGAATTGAACCTCGATCATTTGGTTTGCAGGCCCGAGCTCAATCCACTGAGCTACACCAGCCAGGGCCTCTTTTTTTAAATAAAGATTTTGTTTATTCACTTTTAGAGAGAGAGGAAGGGAGGGAGAAAGAAAGAGAGAGAAACATTGATGTGTGGTTGCCTCTCATGTGCTCCCAACTGGGGATATGGCCCACAACGCAGGCATGTACCCTGACTGGGAATTGAACCTGTGACCCTTTGGTTTGCAGGCCAGCACTCAATCC
The DNA here is from genome assembly GCA_004027735.1 of Carollia perspicillata. Lineage (NCBI taxonomy): Eukaryota > Metazoa > Chordata > Mammalia > Chiroptera > Phyllostomidae > Carollia > Carollia perspicillata. The sequence continues at coordinate 22,132 of PVKM010003585.1, read as the reverse complement.
ACTGAGCCACAACAGCCAGTTTGTCTCTTGTTTTTGCAGGTAGTTATGAAGTCTATGCCGATTTCTCCCTCTTCCTCTCTTTGTACAGAGCCCCCAGGGTCTTAGGTGAGTAAAGTGAAGGGTTGGATTGTACATTCTTTGCCATCAGTACAGCTAAATGGATAAAAGCAGAATGAGAGGAAAGAGGGTCAAAGTGACATCTGACCATGGCTAGCTGCATTTTGGGGCTAAGGGTTTCAAGACTGGGGCACCAATATTTGTATTTTAAACCTAGATGATGTTTAAAAATGGTTCTGTAATTGCAATGAGGCCCTCTAGGCCGTGAATTAATGTGTCATAACTCACGCCCAAGCACTGCGCAAACATCCCGCGTGTGAATTATTGCACAATAAATTCATGCCCTGTTGTGTCTTACAGCTTAATTAGTACATGAAGCTACATGAGTTAGACGAACCCAAATGGGATTATGTCATGTGGTGCGTAGAAAAGCAGAATGTTGGAAGGTATTTGGTGCTGTTTTGGGGTGGGGGCGGAAAGCAGGGTTAATTTTTCTATGATGTCCTTTGGTGTCAGTGTCTGTGATATTTGGCATGCAACAGGTGACGTGTGACTTCTGAGCTTTGGTTGGTTGTTTGAATAATGGGTTCAGTAAATAATAATTGAGAACCACATCTTAGGCATTATGGAGGGATAACCCATAGAAAATTAAATATGGCCCTGGCTGGTGTGGCTCAGTGGACTGAGCTCCAGCCTGTGAACTGGAATGTTGCTGGTTCAATTCCCCGTCAAGGTACATGCCTGGGTTGCAGGCTGGGTCCCTGGTTGGTGGTATGTGAGAGGCAGCTAATTGTTGTTTCCCTCCCTCTCGTTCTCCCACCCTTCTTCTCTCTCTGAAAATAAATAAATAAAATCTTAAAAAAAAAGAAAATTAAATATGGCCTCTGCCCTCAAGGAGCTTATAGTCTAATACAGTGGGTACAGCATAGCTGCAACACAAGGCAGAAAGTGGTAAGTGCCATAAATAATATACAAATAAATTGTGCTGGGAATTCAGAGTGGAGGACGATCATTTTTGGCTGGCACAGTTGTGAGGGTTGATTACTGCAATCAAAGAAGAACTTGTAAAGGAATGGCATTTGAGTTGGCTCTCTTCAAGGACAGATAGGATTTCACCACACACGCGGGGCAGGTAGAGATTCTAGGCAGAGAGAATAGTACTAGGAAAAGCACAGGAAAGTGAGGGAGTGCTTGGAGCACACTGAGCAGGCTGTGTAGCTTGATCCTTGGCTGTGTGAAGGGACAACCACATAGGTGGATTGGAGCCAAAGCTTTCCTATGAGCACAAAGCACTTTGGCTTTGAACCCACTATGCATGCTAAAAATCCCTGGGGTTGGTTCTTCTATTGGCAGTATCTGTATTCTTGGACTTTCAGGCTTCTCTACTATTGTTTGCTTTCTTCCACCTGTTCAGAAAGTGCACACCTGAGAGCTATGTGTCCTGGCCTCTAGCCTTGTTTCCACCGTTAACAAGTAATGTGACCTTGAACAAGCTGCTCAGTTCCTTAAATGCCTTGCTTTTTCATCTGTAACATGGGAGGTGAAAAGTGATCATTTTTAAAGTTCCATTTGTTAAAAACACACTCTGGGATTTCTTCTGGTTCTTCTGTCCTCTTATCCTCCCAGTTAGGTCTTTCTACTGAAAGCAATCTGAACCTGCATCTTACACACGTTTCCCTATAACCCATTGTTGGAGTTTTAGGGGTACAATTAATAATAACATCCCATTTCCCTCTCCTATGTTTGGAATCACTTGATAATGAAGACATAGAGACAGATGATTAAACTGTCAGCTTTAGATCTGTAGCCTATTGCCTTTGCTAGTATCACACCACTGAACTACTCCTCATCATAGGTAGTGCTGAACACCTGCCCACCTCCCACCACAGGATAGAGCTTGATTTTAGTAGATTTTCTCAAATATGAGCGGATTGGAATGCATGTGTCCTGTAGGCAGGCTGGCTCTGTTGCCAAGGGGTGGGGGGAGCGGTGGGGTAGGGGTGAGAAAGCCAACAAAAAAGCCACAAAAGGCTGAGCTAGGCATGCTCAGTGCTGTCCCTTTAACTCACTAATCAAGAAGTCACAGTGAGAGAAAAGGTGGTGGAGATAGGCTTAGGAATATTACTCTGCTTAGTGGTTCTCAAACTGCAGTGTGTATCAGTATTACCTGTGGGGCTTTTCAATCAGATTTCTGGGCCCAGTGTTTGAAATTCATTAGGTCTGGCTGGGTCATAGAATTTGTATTTCTATTTTATAATATATTTTATTGATTATGCTATTACAGTTGTCCCATTTCCCCCCTTCACTCCCCTCCCACCCACATTCCCCCCCTTTAGTTCATGTCCATGGGTCGTACATATAAGATCTTTGGCGTCTACATTTCCTACTATTCTTACCCTTCCTGTCTGTTTTCTACCTACCATCCTTGCTACTTATTCTCTGTACCTTTTCCCCCCTCTCTCTCCCTCCCACTCCCCTGTTGATAACCCTCCATGTGATTTCCATTTAGAATTTGTATTTCTAACAAGTTCCCAGATGATGCTGGTCCAGGGACCACACTTTGAACACCAAAGCTACAGTTCATGGCCCTGTACATGCAAAGATGAAGTGAGGGAAACAAAGGCTCCCTTCTAACACTTTACTTCATTTAATAAAACATCTATATTAAGATACCATAGTTAATCCTTTCACAATGGGGAAACCACAGGGAATCCTTTCACAAAGTGTATGTATAACAAATCATCATGTTGTACACTTTAAATACCTTAAATTCTGTATGCCAATTATACCTCAATAAAGCTGAAATAAAAAAACAAAATGCTGTAGTTATCTGTGTGTCTTTATTTTCTTAATATTGTTCCCTAGATTGTATATCATAGGTAAGGAGTATTTTATTCACTCCCCCACAGTATCCAGTTTGGTGCCAGGCACATAATGAGCATTTAATAAATACCTGTTTCATCGACTTGAACCTTACACATTTTTTTTTTGTACAGAAGGTCCTCCTTACTTTCAGGTTAGCACTGACTTACTCCTTTAAAACTATCTTCTAGGAGACTTCTCTGACAAAGAGAATTTTTCCCCATCTTTCCAGTATCTGGAACTGTACCCAGTTGCTTCTAATTTTGCCTTTGTTTGGCTCTGCCTGAGTCCTGGTGACAACCCTGTCTATTCCATCACAGTGGAATCTCCTTCAGGACAAGGACTAGGTTCTCTCCTTCTAGATCCAGCAGTGAGAATAATGTTGTTCAATTTGAAGAGCAAGGAGGGATACTACAACTCTGGGGCAGGAGAATGCCTGAACTGACCTCCCTTCATCCCTGACCATCCATTCCTCAGGAATTTGGGAGGGGCAGGAAGTAGTGAAATTGATAGAAGGCCCAACCCACTCTACCTGACTCCAGGGAATACCTGAGGACTGGACTGTCTCCAGCGTGGGTACAACAGGCATCTTTCTTGAAGCAGTCAGGGTTTTATGCTTTGGCATAGAAGGGCCAGTGTTTTTCTACTGTATTTATGTATGGGACCTGCCCTGGGAGGGAGGAATGGGAAGTTACTTATGGATTTTCTGATATTCCCATCAGGGAGTAGGTGACACCAGGGAAGCCAGCCTCCTAAGGGCAGGGTTAGCCATATACTTGCCAACTCCTTTAGGTGTTCTTATGAGACACTGGTGCAAAAACCTTGTGAGAGCATCTAGGATTCTTTGGTGAGAGGTGATAATTCAAAACCAAAATAAGGAGGAAGACTGGGACTGAAATAGGAGGAATTAGTAACTAGACAGGGATTGACACATCATCACTTCAGAAGGGGTAGATATGAAAGAAATTGAGAAAGAGATGTTGGTCAAGAGGCACTTCCTGGAGGAGGATGCCTATGGAGCAATTTGGGAAATAAAAGAGGGACAGGCAAGTAGAAGGAATGGGACAGTAATTCTAGGCTATATGGATCTTTAGAGCCATGAAAGAATGAGACTCCTGTGAGAGAGGTGTTTTTTCACATTTGAGGCGTAGCTAGTTTTGAATTGTATATTGTACTGTAGAGGGAGATTTCTGAATCAGAAACATATGAGATATGATTCTCATTGCCATCTGAAGAAGAGGGAGACAGATGGAGATGGATATAGATGAACTCTTCCTGGGAGACTGTTGGAGAAACCTCCTGCCGTCATCTGGATCCTTGCTCTTCAAGATGTGGTCCATGGATAAGGAGCATGTGATGTGTGGTACCTGGGAGCCTGTTAGAAAAGCAGAATCTTAGGCCCCACCCAAGACCTATTGAATCTGAGTCTACATTATTAACAAGCTCCCAAGTGATTTGTATGCTTTTTCAAGTTTGAGAAGCATTGGCCTTAGATGATTGATGACAGGTGTCTGGCCTCGGGCAAACACTGTGAAAGGGTCTGAGAACTTTCGAATTGGGAGCAGAGTTCCAAAGGAAGGGCCTAGACTGGGAAAACTGAGTTTGAGGAAGAGGGAGGAGTGTGGGCCCTTGTTCATGTCCTTGTCTGTATGCCTCCCATACCAGTCACTTTGCTAGGGTTTGGCACTCTGCCCATTTTCGGAAAAGCCTGCTGTGTCCATGCTGGAGTCGATCTGGTTCTAAGGGTATCCCCTGGGGCAAGCATTGCGTGGGCTGGAACTGGTGCCTTATTTTGCTTCCCTTACTTGATACGGATGGACTGAAAGGGACTGGGGAGGTCATATTAGTCATGTCGCTGCCTCAGGGTTGTACTGTCCCTTAATCAAATGAGTGGCAATTTGATGATATTAATTGAGGAGACTATGGGGGTTGGAGGGATTGAAATATGAATTTCTCAGCCTTTTGTAATGGAAGCTAGGATATTTCCTAATAATTCCTCGGTATATTATAGTCATAAAGGTGACTGGATAAGGGGCCTATCCTAGCAAGGACCAAATTAATGATTTTAAATGATCTTTTGATGATTTTCAATGGACTAATGACAAATAAAATATACAAGACATAAAATCCTGGGGTCCTGGTGTGATTGGCAATGGAAAAAAGTTGTGAGGCGAGCATTTGAGATCTTCTCTTATGTTTTAAGCATTTGTGTCTTTCATCCCCAATGAGAATGAGTGACAAAGAGAGATCAATACTGAAGGAAAATAAACTGAGATTAAACATAAGAATTTTCTGAGGTTAAAGGGATGGTTGAGGGAGCTAAGAGGAGGAAGACTCTCTGGCCATGTACATGGGTGTATGAGTTTGGTTTGGAATGCCTGAGAAGGGCTCCAGGCCCCAAACAGGAAAATGCACAGAATAAACTCTCAAAATTTTTTCTATCTCAAGGATTCTCCGGTCAGCTACTTAAATAAAAGGCTGTTGTGGATGTGTGGTATATGTAAGGTGGTAAGGCAAGGGGATGATGAATGATAGAATGAAAAACAGTCTCATTTGAGCATTGAAATCATTGCTAAAAATTTCAAAACAGGGCTTGGCTTCAGGAGACGACATTGCATTTCAGAGCTCATGAGTTTTAGGTTTCCACATCCTTTCACTCCCCATATACTTATCTTGTCTCATCAACAAGATTAAAAAAACTCCTAAGGGAACAGAACATCTCTTTAATTTATTACTTCTTTATGTCTCCAATTCCTAAACAATGATATTAATGGGTACCATTTAAAAAATACATATTTATTTTTTAGAGAGAGGGGAACAGAGGGAGAAAGAGATGGAGAGAGTCATCTTTCCGTTGCCTCTTGCATGCACACAGACAGGGACTGAACTCACAACCCAGGTATGTGCCCTGACTGGGAATCCAACCAGCAACCTTTCAATTTGCAGGATGATGCCTAGCTAACTGAGCCACATGGGTCAGGACAATAGCTACCATTTTTGAGCTCTATGCCCTATACTTTGGTCTAAGCACTTTACATAATCATCTAATTTAAACAACTCTTGTCTGAGGTGAGTATTGTTACCCTCATTCTACAGGAATTGAAACTAAGGCTCAGAGAGGTTAAGTACTTTGTGCAAAGAACATAGTTGTGAAGCTAGGGCTTGTACCAAGTTTAAGCAAAGTTCGTGCTATTAATTTTTGAGCTATACTATGAACAGAGTAGCGGCTCAGTAAGGACAGATGATCATTGAAACTTGATGGCCTGTTTAGAGGTAATTGAAAGACAGTGGATAATTACAAATGGTGAACAATGGAAACACAATTTCTATTTGTTTTTTTGGAATGCAGTCAGAGACACACTTAGTGACACATGCTAGCTTATACTCAGACATTCCCTCATTCACCTTCACTGTGCCCCACCCTGTAGTCAGGAGCTTGGAAACGGGGAGAAGCTGGGCATATTATAGTCATAAAGCAACTCACTGAAAATCATGTGTGTATGCATACTATATGGACATATGTGTTTGCATTTGACTGGAAATATGCATCAAAGGGAGGGGAATGCTTATCTCAGTAGGTCTATAAATGTGAGTATATTTGTTAGACTTTTGGGTTATAGGGTGTGTGTGTGTACACAATTCCTGAAGGAGTTAAAGCAGCTATAGGGAACTGGCTGCCTTCCACCCTTGGCCCTGGTTGATGTGTTTGTACCAAACCCTGATATTTATTTTTCATCGCCTCTCAAGGGAACCTCAATGAGTTTTCTTTCTGGGAAGTTTATGGCTGAGATGCTGGGCTGCTTTGGTGCCCCTATAAATCTGCTATAATCAGCAGAGGTTTGCAGCGAAAGAGAAACAGCAGCTGCAAGGCAAACCCCCTCCTGCGTTTTACTTTCTAGCCTAATACACAGTTGCCCTTGTACGTATACCTCCCACCTAACTACCTCCACTCTCCTAGAACCCCTTGATGGAAGGTGGTAAGAGAAGTCATTTCATTTACTTCTTTGCTTCCAAGGGGTTCTCTAAACTTTAGCCGTCCTAGCAAGAGGAGAATTAAAGATTATACTAATTAAGTGTTGAGATTGTGAGAAACTGGTCATTTATGAAACTGATTTCATAAGAAAACAGAATGGACTTTCACCAAAGCATGGGTGGTATGAGGAACTGAATGTCTTTGTCTACTTCTTTAGAAAACTCTAAGAAGAAAATGGTGTCTGAGATGCTCCTGGAAGCAGGAGGTGAAACGACCTGAACATTATTAGGAGGCAAACACAGCACAGGAACTCCCCTCCATCTTCCAATGTTGATAGTTGGGAGTTTTTTTTTATGAGGGATTTTTATGACAAACTTTACTTTACATTTGACATTTAACACCATCTCTTGTCCAGGAAAGGGGGAAATCTAGATATTTATTGAAATATGGTGCCGGAAGATTGAGGAAAATTGACCACAGAGAAGAAGGGAGGAGGGCTTTCTCCCTTTCTCCAATATGCAAATTACCTAACTTAATTAGTATATGCTTTTTCTGTGCTTTGTACTCTTCTCAGTAATGAGATTAAGACACTGCTTCGTTGTTAAGAAAGAACTCAGGGGAGAGAGGAGATGCCAGACATATGGATGGAGGCGTAATGGAGACCCTGTCCTATCTGAAACTTATATTCCTTAAATAAGACCAGATGCAGAGAAGTGGAGGTAAACAGAACCTGAGCTGGGAAACAAGTCCTGGTCCCTGCGTTTCCTCTTCAAATCCTCAAGCTTCTAAGTTTAATCTTGAATTTCACTGGTCCTGGCATTTCACTCTCTAATGAGGAATATAAGTTTAACATCAAGTGATGCCCAGAGTCAAGAAATCCTCCCAATAAGTTATGTCTTTTCCTCGGAATTCTCTCCTCCCAGTTTCTGACTACTGAAATCCTACACAACCATCATGTTCCAGTTTAAAAGCTACCTCCTGCCCAAGCCTTCCCGGATAGCCCCAGCCAGAAGCAATTTATTTCCTTTGAACTCCTATACCCCTTTGGCTGCGTCCATCTTATCATATGCTGTCTTACTGTATGCTGTCTTCAGCTGTAGTTATCATGTATCTTCCCTTTCTCCCTTACTCAACTGTAAGATTCTGGAGTGGAGAGACGGTGCCCTGTATATTTTCGTATTCTCTACACAATTCTTAACACAGAGCTAGAGAATTGTTAAGTAACTTTAATAAGTGGTATGAAGTTGTAGAGAAAGAGGTCTTTGGTAGAGATGTAGATGTAAAGGCATTATATATATTGATTAAAACTATGAATGTTAATAAAAGTTTAAACTTGATACTTTAAGGTATAGGTCAAATTATTAGAAAAATTTTATCTCACAAATAGATGTATTCTCAGATAATTATTTACTTGTCATTTATTCTTTCTTTCATTCAAATATAGAGGTTTTTAACTTGCTAGTGTGAAATAAACAATAAGCAACCCCCCCCCCAAAAAAAAAACCCAACCCAACCAAATGCTCAAATAATTACAGATTTTGATGAAAACCTGAAGAAAATAAATAGGGTCTTGTGCCCTGGCGATTGTGGCTCAGCTGGTTTGAGCACTATCCCATAGGTCGAAGGTCATGGGTTTGATTCCTGGTCAGGTCACATACCCAGGTTGTGGGATTGATTCCTAGTCAGGGCATGTACAAGAAGGCAACCAATCAATGTTTCTCTGTCACATTGATGTTTTTGTCTCTCTCTCTGGAAGCAACAAAAAAGGGTGAGAAAAACAAAAACAAACCAAACCAGGGTCTTCTTTAGATAGGCAGGTTAGGAGAGGCCTTTCTGGTCACTGTTATATATATACCCTACTATAATTATGAGTTAATTCAAGTTATAACCCAAATAACAACAATAATAAAATCAATAACAGATAATAGCCTTCCCACCAGGGGAAATTTTTGTCAGCCCAACCTTTGGTTTGGTTCTTTTTTGGCCCAACTTCCCAATCTTCCTTCTGCCTTGGGAAAAGGGAAAGTCAAGGCCCTCCTCTTGCCTCAGAATGGACCCTGCCCCTCCTCTTCTCTACACTAGGAGTAGGCAAGGAAACAGGTGTTAAGAGCTTTGATCTTGCTAGAGACTTGGAGACAGATCAAGGTAAAGGCCTCTGAAATAATGCCCCAGGATGTGAGAAGCTGGGGAAGAGATGGAGACAGAGGTAGATAAAGAGAGGCAAATTGCTGTTGCAGAGACTCCCTTTTACCTCCCACCTCAGTCTCAGTGGGTTCTGAGCTTTGTATATTTTGAGGGAGTTGGTCATTGCCTTTGAGAGGGGGAAATGTCCCCTTGAGACTTTAAAGACCCCCTTGGTCATTCCTTGATCCCTGCTCCAAGGTGGAAGACAACTCCAAGGAGGAGCATGCAGTCTTCCAGTGTCCCAACAGCTTCAGGTAGTTCTTTCATTATCAGGGTTTTCCTTTGACCACTTTCTTTCCCTCCTCCTCATGGCACAAGATAGTAACATTAATTTCTGGCTCTTGTAGAGAACTGGTCACATTAAGAAAGGCTTGGGAGTGGGTAAGAAGAATTTAAGACTGGTACCTGAAGATTTTACACCCACTAATACTTTCGTGACCTCTACTTCCGGTTGGGGTGACACATTTCAGTTGCTAGATCAAGACTAATGGTTCCACTCCTCACAAAGGGCTTGACTTCCTTGGACATGCTAAGGGACACCTGAAACTGTTGAGAAGGTCTTATTTAGGTTAACATGTTTTTTCTAATAAAGTTGTAGCCTTCACCTCTCTTCAGCCTTCTCCCATCCCATTGGGACCAGCTTCTGCAACTAGTATCCTGCACAAGGATAAAGGATATACCCCTACTTCTAGATGAACCCTACTGCTCTTCTGCATAGTCCAGAAATGTACACAGAGGACTGCATAGTCCGGAAATGTACACAGAGGACTCATATTGGTTTGTTTTGAAGAGATACTTGTTGCAAGAGGAAGAATGATAATTCATCCTAGTTGCTAAAAGCATACACAAGACAGATTTCTGATCATCAGAGATAGACAGGCACTGTAGAGTAGTGGTACCTACACAGCCCTTGAATTCAAACAGCCGAAGTTCTTGTCCAAACTGGTCACTTGCTGTGCCAGAAGCAGGAGGCAGGCAGTAGTCACATATCTTCTTCCATCTGCACTAGGGCCAGAATCTGAGATAAGCTGTAATGGGTTTTAGATCTTGTAAGGGACTTTATGTTATAGGTGCAGGGTAAGTGAGGTGGAACATAAATAACACTACTTGGAAGAGGAAAATGGGGAGTAAGGCAAGCATATATATGGAGGCAGGGAAATAGTTAAGTTGACTCCTGAACTCAGGGAGTTCAGATTTATACAGAGGACAGAGTTAATGGTCTCTGAGATATACTAATATTCTAGTTCTTAGCTGGAGGTCCTTTCTGGAGTCTACTCCTTAGTGGGCAGCAGCAGTATTGGCTCTCTGGGAAGGTAGACAGGATAGGACATGTAGGTTAGGGCAGGCCAGGGCAGATTCTGGTGCCAGTGCTGACATTAATGTGGAAGAATATGGGCAGATTATCCCAAAGGAACCTTGTTTAAAAGATGGTAGAGGGAGGAGGAGAGTATGGTAGGTAGAGGAGGAAATAAGGTCCATTTATCCTTTCTGGACTCACTGTATTAGAAGATGAGGGAGAAAGGGAAAGATTTCAGTCAAAATCATGGTCTCCATTAACTGCTTTGCTTTCATACTTTATCCTTTTTCAACCACTTTCCAACCCCCCCAAAAAAACCCAGACCCCCCACAAATTAATAATAAATTCCCTGATCATGTAAGTTTATCTTGTCAAGTCTTCTTTGAGCAGATACTTCTATGACTCATCTCAGTCAGGGGACCATCTTGAAGCCCCAGGTCCCTTTCAGAAAGGGCTCTACAACACCAAAACAGCATGTGAATTGAAAATTTCTTCCTAAATCCAAAGCTCACTTTCTTTTCAGACAGTAAAACTGTCTGCCTACCTCCCCATTCCTTTCTCCTCTTCCTCTCTTCTCTCCTCACTAGGCCTATTTCTTTTCATAGCACTTAGTGGAGTTGGGGAGAATGCACTATACGTTTGATTCACTCTACCCTTGGTTCTTCAGTCATTTGACTCTCCTTCTGCAATTTCTCTCTACCTCCTGTCCTCTTAACTCCTTTCCACCCACTGCTTGGTCAGTCTTTCTTGTCTCCTTTCTTTCTCATTTCCATTTATTTTTCTCCTCTCAACTTTCTTCATCTATAATTCCAACTTTGAGGAGATGGAAGATTAAGTTTTAGGGACAGCATCTGTGAAGGAGTAGGCTTTAGGTACAGTAAGAGGCATGGTGGTCAGACATCAGGAAGAACCTGATAGACATTGACATGGATGGCCTAAGGGGAAGTTGCTTCCTGGCCCATCCTCCCTAATAGATGGAACTGAGGTGCAGGTGACAGAGATTTATTTATTTTATTTTTTAAAGATTTTATTTATTTATCTTTAGAGGGGAAGGGAAAGAGAGAGGGAGAGAAATATCAATGTATGGTTGCCTCTCGTGTGTTCCCTGCTGGGAACTGGCCTTCAACCCAGGCATATTCCCTGACTGGGAATCGAACCACGATTGTTTGATTTGCAGGCCTGCACTCAATCCACTGAGCTACACCAGCCAGGGCAGGTGAGAGATTTAAATAAAATGTGGTTCGATCAAGAGGTCAGTGCAAAGGGAACTCCTTGGTCTTATAGAGCAATATTCCTTTACCCACTCTTTCTTCTCAATTCTTAATTCAGACTATTTTGTGGGCTTATAGTTCCATGTTTTTCCTTAGAACAATAGCCATGGCCTTTTGGCTTCACTTCATTGATAATTAACTCACATTTGGAAGCTGAGTGGCCACAAAAACATGTTTTTTTTGTGTTTTTTTTTTAGTGGGCAGTTTCTTGTTTTGACGTGTCCATTTGCCTAATTCTGAGTAGAACAGGGATAATGATGATGATAATGGCAGCAACCATTTATTGAGCGCTTACGTTGAGACTATACATACTTCAATTCTAGAAGAATTCCATGACACAGGTGGTATTATTCTCATTTTATAGATGAGAAACTGAAGCTGAAAGAGGTAAATTTCCTCATTCAAGGACTTATGTCTTTCTGAAGCCTTGCTTTTACCTGCCACTGTGCTATCTTGTACAACTATCTTTTGGAGATCTTTAGATGAAAAGGCTTCTTATCCTTAGTTCTATTGTTTGGTCTTAAGAAGCATCAGGAATATTTAAGGTGTATTGATTCTCTTGAGTAGAAAACTCTGGTAGATTCTGAAGGTGACTGTGGACTGTTTTTTTCAGTAGTGCCAGAAAGATAGCTGAAAGACCCTTCTGGCCAAAACCAGCCATCCTTTTGGCCATACTGAGAACAATACCTGGCATATAGTAGAAACTATGGGTCTAGTGAAAGCAATGCCCTTAATCAGTTTTGGAATGGGGATACTTGTGAGATCTCAGGGCAATACCCAGCCTCTTCTAAACTAGCTTCAGAGGGATGGTGACTCTGGGTTATCTGGGTTACAGGCAGAAGAATGTTTATCTGCTTTCTGGATTATTTGTGTCAGAGTTTGACTTCTAGGCTTACTTTCCTCAGTGACACTATCTCTGTTCATCTCCTTCACATTCTGTTTTTTTTTTTCCGCTATATGCTCCTCCTACTACCTCTGAAGGGATGTAAATTTCTAAAATTTATTTAAGTCAAATGTTATTACTAAGTTAAATTTATTATAAAATATTATGTAGTACTTTCTGGAATCTCTGCATCAGTTGAGGGGATAGTCATAGATAATCCTCATTTGCAGATAATACAAATTTTAAACAATTCAGATGTCATTCTAGTTTGAAATTGATCCTGACAGGACCAGCATATATCTTCTGTTCTGGAATTCACAAAATTTCAGGTCAAATAACAGAACTTCCCTCAGGGGGTTCAAGTCCTCTTGGGGTGATAGACACACTCTGCTCTCTGCCTGGCCCCCATGTCTACCCTCTGAGCTCAGGCTACTACAAATGACCTACCTATGCAGACAGGATTTTTTTGTTAAATTATAATATTTTAGTAAATCGTTTTTAATTGTGCCACGTGAAAGACTGATAGGTGTCTATGACGAGCAGTCCTGGTCTAGGAATTTGAGATTCTCAGTCACTGGAATCTGCAGCTCTCTACCTGAGAGCTGAGGAAATAGCTCTGCAGCTGGTGAAGGTGACAGAATCAAGCTGCTTTATAGACCTGAGGGAACTTAAGTAAGGGGAGGATGTAGGGTGGAATAAGCAGGCAGCTTGGGATGCTCCTTGGTACTGGTTCCTTGGCAACGGTTACTTAGCAACCCTTATTCACCTCTTAGCTGCCTTCTCCCTTCACTCCCTCCTTCCCCCAACTCTTCCCCCGCATTCCCTCCCTTAGCTGCTGCATGGAGCTAGAGAGCTTGGAATGAATGACAATTTGGAGAAACAGCCGCAGCCTGAAGATCTAAGAGGCTCTAAAGAAGATGGATAAGAAAATCGATGCATAATAAAAACTGCAGGCAAAGCCACCTTGACGGAGGGCGGGTGGCTCTCTACTCCCACCCTTATTAGTCTCTCTGGGCTCAAGGCTTCCATCTTAGCCCAGCATCTTCTTTCTTTCCACCTACCTTTTACTGGTTTAGGGAAGGTTGTTTGACTTTGGAATGGAAAAAGGGAACAAAGAACCCAGGGGAAAAGAAAACAAAGTTTATTTGGGGTGTATGTAAGGGTGCATGATAAGGAGAGAGACAGGTAAGATCGGGATTATAATCTAGTTCCTAGATTAGAGCAGAGCTGGACTTGGAACCCCCTGCCCCAGCCTCAGCCTATATTCCTCTCCCATTCCACTCTTCAAATCCTATCCCCCTTCTCATTTTGCACACATCTGGGTCTCTATTCTCAGTTACACTTACTTCTGATTTCTATGGGCTCTAATTATTTAATATTTTAGCTTATAGTCTTCTGATTTTTCTTTTTGATTTTTTGGTTCATTTATCCTTTATTTATTATATTATTGTGAGTATATTATGAGACCTTTACTTGCAGGAGACACATCTGTGTAATTTCTATCTGTATAGCCCCACCCAGAAGTATGTACAGATTGACAATGAAGAAAAGCTTAATGATTATACTCTCATGTCCTGCAGCCTCTTATATCAATTCTGCATTCCACATTCCCACCGTTGTGATCATCCACCCATCACCGCTTACCTCCTCCCTCCACAGGTTGTCCACTCTACTTTTTATAACTCTGTAACTTGGACTCTTTTTATGTCTGATTCTGAACATAAAACTCTCAAAAATTGTTGAAGCGGAGGAAGAGCATCAGGCTACACAAGTTAGTGTATGATGGATACAGACACATGAAATTGTAAACTGGGTGCTGATACTAGGAGTACATGGTGTAAAGGAGGGCTTAAATGGGAAATTAGGCTTACTTAGGGCATCCCTGGGGGAAGAACATACTGAGTAGGGCTTGAAAGAAAGGGAAGGATAGATCTAGGTGAAAAGGAGAAAAGGATGTGCCAAACAGAGGTCGTTGTGAGGCTTCAGAGGCAGAGAGAACAGAAACATGTTTGCTTTGCTTAGAGCAAGAGAATTGCAGCTGAGGAGCTGCAGAATTCAGTTGGGGAGCAATGATTTGAAATTAGGGATAATTGTGAGCCTTTGCTGGCCCCTGAGAAGGAGAAAGGTCAGGATAATGGTGAAAGCTAAAGTTGTTGAGCAGGGAATGACTAGATGGAAGCCAGAGGCTTGGGAAGCCTCTTCTGTTGTCCTGCTCTGACTCGAGAGACCTGGTCAGTGACCCGGCGGGGGTGTGGGGAGAGGAGACCGATGGAGGGGAGAGGGTGAAGATACAGGGAGCACAGTGTTTCCCTAGAGCTTGCATCACAGACTTGTTCCCTTTCAATGAAAAACCTGTTTTCAGCTCCCACTGACTCATCCCTCCCTTTCTGCCTTCTCCCCGTTAGAGGAGCTCTCACAGCCCAATGGAGGCCCACTGCTGCTGCTGGTGGTAGCAGTGGCGGAAAAGGATGACTCCACTGGGCCAGGACTCCTGGGCTTTGGCCTTTTGTGTTTCTTTATGGGTCTGTTTTTAGACCCATAACTGAATCTAACAAAAAATTGAAAGAACCTTTTAACCATGTTCCCTCCTTCCAAAGGGATGACTCTTTACTTATTTCAACTGAGCAGAGAGGTGACAGTCTTTCCTAACCCTTCTTTGTCCACTTCATTGCTATCTGTGAGATGCTGGGAGAGGTGGTGGTTGAGGTTGGTGAGGAGAATGGGCTCCATGAAGGAATGTTGAGACCCTGAAACCTAATACCCTAGAAGGTTTAAAGCATCTTCAAAAGGGGTTGATAAGATAATGTTGGACCCAGGAAATGGGAGGATGGAGAAATTTCTCTGGACTTGGAGTTCTGGGACTAATTTTCTAGCGTGGGGAATCCTGGGTGAAAGTTGAATGGGAAGCTTCCTAGAGAAGGGAGGTTGGGATATAACAAATGTAATAACAAAGAGTAGTGTAAGTGATGAGGATTTCAAGAATAAAGGTGAGAGAGAGCCAGCAGTGATAGAGTAAGTTAATGCTTTTCTCTTGGTTGTGTTCCCATGATCTGCACAGCTGAGGCTGGAAGGCCCTCAAAGGATGCTTGCCTTCTTACCAGAGCCAAACTGAAATGAAGGAAATGAATATTTACCGAGCACTTATTATGTGCTAGGAACTGGTCTATTCTTTCCATATGTTTTCTCATGAAGTTAGATCCTCATAAAGCCATGTCTACTAGGCTCAGAATTTAAGGTCTCAGCTAAAAACTGGTGGAGCTGGGAGGCAAACTCATATTTTCTGACTTTGGAACTATTGCTTTTTTTAATAATACTACACTGCATTTCCATTCCAGAAATTTACCTCTTTAGTTGGACAGTATGGTGTTTCCAATTTTATCCCATATGCAATCACATTAAGACACCTGGCTAAATGTTTTAGGGTGACAAAAACAAACACAGAGTCCCTGTATCCAGGTGCTTGGATTTATCTGAGGAGTATCTATCTATCTAAAATATATATTTATTTTATTTCAAATAGATATATTTAATATCTAGTTAAAATAAGTATTAAATATAAAGTATACATTTAAGTGTAGCATTGGGAAGTGGAAGTCAAGACAGTGAGGCAATGCACAGTGAGTGATAGACTGTTAAGCACTATTGGAATTCTGAGAAAGAAGGGAGAATTGTGACAGAGTGGTTAAGGAAAGCTTTATGGAAGCGGTAGGATTTTAAGGAAGAAATTTAAGACTAGATAGAGAGGAGAACATTCTACATGAATGAAATGGCGCAAAGTCACAGAAGCAAGAAAGCAAAAGATATATTTTGGGGATACTAAACAGAGCTTTCTTTGAACTTTCTAAGGTCAAGGATGATATATATTCACCTTTGCTTTCTCAACATGCCAAAGATATAGTAGCTGGATGTTTAATGCATGTTTGTTGAGTAAATGCATGAATGACCCTTTTATCTGGCACAGAAAGTTCATGTGAGGACCTTGAAAGAGGTATGAATAGGATTTTAATATCCAGGGAGGGGTTGAAATGACATGCAAAAACTGCTTATATATGGTTACTGTATTGTTTTTGTCTTTACCCAAGGGTATATTTATTAATTTGAGAGAGAGGAAAACATCAACCAATTGCCTTTTGTCCATGGTTGCCTCCTGTATGAGCTCTGACTGGGGATCAAACCTGCAACCTTTTGGTGCAAGGGATGATACTCCAAGTAACTGAGCCAGCTGACCCTGGCTAAATGTGAGTATACTTGATGCTCTGGGAAGATAACTTGGAGAGGAGACAGAAGCAGGGAGATCAGTTAGGATGTTAGTGTAGAAGTTTATGAGAGTAGATGAAAAATGCTAAAAGACTAAACTAGCACCAACATTGGAAATGGAAGACTAAGGAGAATGTGGTCAGGTCTGGAAGGACAGATTCACAACCTCCCCCCTCCCACCCTATAGAAATAATACTTGAAGCTATGAAAATGGGTAAGATAATTGAGAATAAAAGTTCTGTTCATCATGCTTTCACAAAAATAGAGCCTTTAAAAATATTTTATTTATTTATTTTTAGGGAGAGGGGAAGGGAGGGAGAAAGAAAGGCAGAGAAACATCAGTGTGTGGTTGCCTCTCGTGTGCCGCGAACTGGGGACCTGGGCTGTAACCCAGGCGTGTGCCCTGACTGGGAATCGAACCACAACCCTTTGGTTAGCAGGCCAGTGCTCAATCCACTGAGCCACACCAGCCAGGGCTACAGGGCCACCTTTAATGTCACCTGGTGTTACCAGATGTTTACTTGCCTTGTTCTTGCGAGGTGAGGTTAAATAACTCTCTGGAAACAAAAGACCCTATGCTCAGCCCTCTGTAAGTCTTCTCTTTTCCACTGAAGTCTGAATCTTGACCAGTACAGTAATAGGCTGGGCTTTCATGGAAAATTTTTAGTTCATCTGGCTGAAACAGATGGAGTCTACCCTAAATAAATGTGCCTGTCTTCTCAATTTTCAGCTCCCTAGAGAAGAATAAGTAAATACTTGGGCAGTTTTGTTCAGGCTAGCTTAAAGTGCCCATGCTTCAATGCAAGCCTGTTTTGCACCCGTTTATGAAAGACTAAGTGCCTCAGTCTGGGAAGTGGGTGGGTGGGGTGGACAGCGATTTGCTCCTGAGCCCCAGATGCTTCACCTTTTTCACAACTCCCCACCCTTTTTACTTTTCATCCAGAGATCTCAAAGCTCTAAACAAGCTTTGATCCTCCCTGATCCTCTGAGTCATCTTCTGCTTCCATTTTCCCAGTTGGGAGAGGGCAGTGGGATACCATGCTTGGGGATGGGTGCTTGGGGGCACGTGAGGTGATTGTGGGGCAGCCATGGGGATCCAAGTGCCCCTTCCCAATCACTGGGCCAGGCCTCAACGTGGCTCTGTGGAGTTTGGTTTCAGCTCATCATTTCGAGGTTGTTTTATGACTGAAGAGACCCAGATAAAGAGTCTGAGCTGGAGAAATTGAAGAACAAACAAAGCCATAAAAGATGCCGATAAAATTCCCCCTCACTCAGAAGAGTCTTTGGAGCCTCTCTCAAGAATCTCAGAGTAATATGGAAAGGCTAAGGAAGTCTCACAGCCCCCAGTGGGCACCAGGACTGGACCAGGGCAGGACCAAGTTAGGAGAAGGGGGCATTGAGATAGATTTCCCTTCTCTCCCTCTTCTCGCAAGGGGCCCAGGAATTCAAACAACTAATATGGAGGCTGAATTAAGACTGAGGGGGAAAAGAGGAATGGATAATGGGAGATATTGATATTTTGTAAGATGGCTTTTTTATTATGGAGTGCTTCAGATTATGGATGCAGAATAGGTGATGAGTACCCTGAACTGGAGAACATTAAGAATGTAGGACCCTCTCCCCCACAAAAAGAATGAAGGGTAACTGGCTGGGAATGAGAGGCGGTGGGACTGTGAAAATAGTGGGTATGTGTAGTGGTGGTATGAAGAAGGGAACAGGTGTGGTAAGGCACTCAGAGGATGTCAGTATGAGGATGAGGGTGAGCAGGTCTGAACTGGAGGCTTAAAGGATCTGTATTTGGGACCAATGAAACAGGAGTTCTGGGTAGGGGTGACTGTGTGAGAATAGGGAGAAGGTATCAGAAGGATGCTGAGACTGGATGGTGGGGTTCAGGATGAGTCTGTGAGAGGGAAAGAGAGGTGTGATGACCAGTTGAGGTGAGTAGTTAGAAAGTCAGGGGTCAGCTCCCTGCCCCACAGCTATTTTTCCTGTTCTTCGTTCCAAATGAATTAGTGTATTGGCCACAAAGAGAAATGTTATGAACTGATATGACTTAGAGATGGGAGAGAAGGAGTTGATGGGGTAGTGTGTGTGTAGGGGAGCCATACAGACTGCCGGTTTCCATGGTGATGGCTGAAATCATCATTTCTATTCTTCTGACTTCTGCAGCAGGTCAGGATAAGCAGAAAGGAAGAACTGCTACCTTATCATCTCCTCAAAAGAATCAAGATGTGGAGTAGGATGGGGAGGTCGGTGAGGTTAGGGATCTTTGGTGGGGGTAGAGTCTCTAGTTCCAAGGTTAATGATCTCCTCTGCCATCTCTAGGTACATTTAAGAAGTCTGTGGATGGAAAGAAACAGCAGAAGTGAGAGTTCTTTCTTACCAGTGGGTGGCCTGGGGCTTCAGGAAGTACCTTCAAGCAGTGCCATCCTAATCTGAGTATAGACAAATGGACCTGTCCTCTGAAATCAGAGACTAAGTTTGGGTACCCAAGGTCCAATGATCCTTCCTGAAATTTCCCTCACAGCACTGAGAACCTATTCCCACACACTGCCTGAGTCTCTCCAGCTCTTTGAGGAGCTTCAACACAGTCTGGCTGCTATTGGGCACAGGGGATTGATTGAATCAGGGGAGAAGAGGTTGATGATGGTGGTTGGGGAGGAAAGGCCAGTGAAGAAGCTGTTGCTTCTGTTACATACAAGTGTCAAACGTGTAGGGCCTGGATCTTGTAAAAATCCTGGCTATGCAATTCCATCCACTTTCCCCATTGGGGCCAGATAGCTTGAGTGACTTACTAAAAGATACCTGTCCCATTGAGGTTTCAAACTTGCTTCCTATCTCAGAGTACCCTGACTTTTGCCCCAGTCATACCCCCTTTGTAATCAGCTGTGAGTCGAGGTGGGTGCCCAGGTGCCCAGCATAATGAGATCATGTCTTAGGCACAGTAGCTTCTATGTGCTCCCCAAATTCCTTCCACCTGCCTGACTTGTCTAGTGACTTTAGAGTAAGGCAGCTGCCAAAGCTGGCTCCTCTATTCTCAATTTGTTATGGAATGTTTGCTGAAAAACTGTCTGTCTCCTACTTGTCTGTGCTGTACTCACTCTTTCTTAGCCATCATGTCCTTAGCATCCAATGTGGCCCCTGACCTACAGAAGCCCCAGGAAGGTACCTCCTCCAACAGGAGGCACCAACTGTGGGGCTACATGGGAATGCCTCCTGCGCAGAAACTTCCCCACACCTTTCTTTTTCCCCTGTGGATCTGATATCATTCTGGTTCTACTGGTGTCCTGGTAGCCCTGGTTCTCCTGCTCCTATGCCCCCCACAGCCTGTTTCTCCTTCTCCTATATACCATAGTTCCTGGGACTTTCCCTGTGTCCCCTTAGCTCTTGTCTCCTTCCTCCAGTGTCCTCTCAGTCTCTGCTTATCTGCACAATGTCCCTCAACCCTGCCTATGTCCTTTTCCTTTTCTCTCACCCCCTTCCTTTATCAAATATTTTTGAGTACCCAGAACCCCAGGCCTCTGGTTGGTTCTGAGGGCACACAGGCTCTGAGCAATTTCAAGAAGCAAATAGTACTAGAGACACAAGTACTCAAGCAACTCTGACATAATGTGTCAAGTGAAGTCCCTTGGCCTTCTTCAAAAGTCCTCCTTTAGCTATGACAAGTTGGATTGACTTACGTCCTTTTGTAGTGCATCCTGCTGTTCCTCAATTCCTACTGAGGGTAAGTCTTTCTCAATGCTACCCCTTAGTTACTCCTGCAGTTAAGGTCATTCCCTGGACTTCAGTTCACTCACCTATACTTCTTTTTCTAAATGAGCATCATTAATCATAAAGCCTACTTTCTCCATATCCTGGAATGTCTGTGAAGATTGGTTGAAATAATGGGTATAAAAGTTCTCTAAAACTTTGTGAATGTTACATAATGACTCCCTCTTAACTTCTCAGTGGAAATGGAGGAGAGCCTTTTTCTCCTACAAATAGAAGAGCTTAAAAGATAATTTTAAATAATTACAAAGTGCATCAACTTTTACTCTCTTTTCTATTTGCTCATTATTTGTAGACGGCAATTCTTTGATCTTTGTAGCCAATGAGAGCCATGTCCCTTTAAAAAAATCTCCTTGAAGAAAACAAATGCTTTTCACTGTAGCAATAGGGATTGAGGGTAGACTTCAGACAGGAGCCCTTAACCATATAGATATGAGAACACAAATAATAGGAGAAATCCGCCCCCTCCCCACACAATGCAGCTCCTTTGTGTTATGATTGGAGAAGGAGAATTGCTATGATGATCCAGGAGGAGCCCAAGGATTACATGGGAGAGCGGTAGTGACGCTTGATCCCAGATGATGGATTTGCAAAGAGAAATTAAGAGTTTGACTAGGCTGCTCTGAGTCAGAAAATATTATCAAGCTCTGCTCCTGCTAATGACTTAAGAGCAGCTGCTGGATTCACCCCATTACCTTCGGAGGGTGGAGGCAGAGAGCAAGGGCAGAGAACTTTCCGGGATGGGAAGCCAGCCTCATCCCAGGTCTTTGGCGCCCTTGCTGTCTGAGCTCACCCTGATGGATAGGTGGCAATGGGGGTAATCCATGCTGGTGCTTCCCATTGGAAGGGTCAGCATAACAGGTTTCAGAGCAGCTGCCCGAGTTCTTCAAGGTTTCCTTTCCCCTCTGCTTGCCTCCACACTGACTCAAAGGAAGGTTTTGGTTTCTCAAAATCCCTTTTCGTAGTCCTGTCAGGAATTTCTTCCATTTGTCTATCTTGAGGTTCATCCTTTATTTTGGGGTCTAGCCTGCTTCTTCACAGCCCGTGCCTGGTGGAAATGCTCATGTACTGTGCCAGTATTCTGTGTGGGTAGCCCCTTCTCTAACCCAAGCAGGCACTTTTTATTTTTTTTCTCACCTCTTTTAGTCTGTATCTCCCATTCTTCTGACTTTAGGCAGAATGGTCTCTTTGCTTCTCTACCCTTTTAGGGTAGCCACTACTTTTCTCAAGGGAATTTTTGATAGTTGGTAGGTTGTTTTCAGTTTGTTTTCATTCTCTGCCAGTTCAGCTTATCCCTTTTCTCCATAATTCCCTTGTGGAGCCAGAAACCAGCTGCATGTTCCCAAAGACTTTGAGCCTGGACATTTCAAGAGCTCATCTTGGTTCATCCACCATTCGCCTGGTTCTTTCATCTGCTGGCTGCTGAGCAAGGGGATCCATGCACGGCACCCACGGAGCAGCTCTTAATGACTCAAGATGAGCAGGTGGAGCTCAAAGGCGCAACAGAAACTCATTTGTGATGTGGTTGTTTTTCTTTCAAATCCTTAAGAACCTAAGTCCCGCGCACCGAGAGTCCGTTC
>PVKM010003584.1:0-56768 GCA_004027735.1 Carollia perspicillata | reverse complement strand
AATTACAAGGATACTCAACAACATGAACACAGACATAGAAACCATACTAAAAGAAGAGTCAGTTATAAAGAATGCAATATCTGAAATAAATAATACACTGGAAGGAATAAACAGTAGGTTAGATGAAGCAGAGGACTGAATCAGTGATTTGGAAGACAAGGTAGAAAAAAACACCCAGGCAGGGCAGCAAAAAGAAAACGAATAAGAGAAAGTGGGGAGACTTAAGAAACATTTTGGACAACATGAAGCATAACAACGTCTGCACCATGAGAATACCAGCAGGAGAAGAGAGCCAGCAAGGGATCAAGAACCTATTTGAAGAAATAACGACCAAAAACTTCCCTAATCTGGTGAAGGAAAAAGACACAAGCCCAGGAAACTCAGAGTGTCCCAAACAAGTTGAACCCAGAGATGCCTTACACCAAGACATATCATAATTAAAATAACGGAGAATCCTAAAAGCATATATAATGCTTTTTGTACAAAAGCTTGTATAATTATGTACAAGGGAGCACCAATTAGACTGTCATTTGATTACTCTACAGAAACATTTCAGGCCAGAAGGGAGTGATGTGAAATATTCAAGGTGATGAAAAGCAAGGGCCTATAACCAATGTTACTTTACCCAGGAAGGCTATTATTTAAAATCAAAAGAGAAATAAGGAACTTCCCAGATAAGAAAAAGCTAAAGAATTTGTTAATACCAAACCAAATATTAAACCAAATATTAAAAGACTTGCTTTAAGAAGAAGAAAAAGAGAAAGAAAAAAAAAAGAAAAAAACAGTCTAATAATAAAATGGTACTAGTATCTATCAATGCAAATGGCTTAAATACTCCAACCAAAGGTTAGCTGAATGGATCAGAAAACAGGAGCCATATATATGCTGCCTCTAAGAAACCCATCTCAGATCAAAAGATACACACAGACTAAAAGTAAAGAGATGGAAAAAGATATTTTATGTAAATGGAAAAGAAAAACAAGCTGGGGTAGCAGTTTGCTGGGGTATCCAGCAAAACAGACTTTAAAACCAAGGCTACATTAAGACACAGGAAGAGACAACATAATGATAAAGGGAACAATCCAACAACAGGATTTAAAGCTAGTAAACATTTACATACCCAACATAGGAGCACCTAAATATGTGAAGCAAGCCTTGATGGACATAAAGGGAGAGATCAACAGAAATACAGTCATAGCTGGGGTTGTTGACACACTATTAACTTCCATGGGTAGATCTTCCAGACAAAAAATCAACAGACAGCAGCTTTAAAACACACATTAGATCAAATGGATTTAATTGATATTTTCAGAGCACATCACCCCCAAACAGCAGAACATACATGTTTTTCAAGTGCATATGGAATGCTTTCTAGGACAGACCACATTTGTTATAAAAATCAAGTGTTGATACATTTAAGATTGAAATAATCTCAAGAGTCTTCTATGACCACGATGCCATGAAACTAGAAAATATACCTTGAAAAAAAATAAAAATGAGGTCAAAACAATCCAAAATCTGTGGGAATCTGGGCAAAAAACCCTAAGGGGGAAATTCATAGCATCGCAGGCCTATCTCAAAAAAACCAAGAAAAATCTCAAATAAACAATCTAACTTCACACTTAAAGGAACTTGAAAGCGAACAACAAACAAAGCCCAAAGTTAGTAGAGGGAAGAATATAATAAAGATCAGAGCAGAAAACAATGAAATAGAGTCTAAAATAATGATAAAAAAGACCAATAAAACTGAGAGCTGATTCTTTGAGAAAATAAACAAGACTGACAGACTTTTAACCAGACTCATCAAGAAAAAAAAGAGAAATGACTCAAATAAATAAAATCAAAAGTGAAGGAGGAGAAATAAGAGACACCAAAGAAATGCAAAAGAGTGTAAGAAAATATTGTGAACAACTATTTGCCAACAAACTGGACAACCTAAACAACATGGATAAATTCCTAGAAGCATACAATCTTCCCAAACTAAATCAGGGATAATCAGAGAATCTGAATGGACAGATTACACCTAGTGAAACTGAAGCAGTAATCAAAACAACTTCCAACAATCAAAAGCCCTGGACTGGATGGCTTGAGAGGCGAATTTTATTATTCTGAGAAGAAATAACACTGCTCCTCAAACTATTTCATGAAATTCAAGAAGAGGGAAGACTCCAAAAATCATTTTACCCTAATTCCAAAACTAGTTAAAGACACTACAAAGAAAGAAATTTATAGGCTAATATCTATGATGAACAAAGCCACTAAAATCCTCTACAAAATATTAGCAAACCGATGACAGCAACGCATTATAAAGATCATACACCATAGTCAAATGTGATTTATTCCAGGAAGTCAAGGCAGGTAAAACATTCACAAATCAATAAATGTGATTCACTACATAAACAAAATGAAGGATAAAACCCACATGATCATATCAATAGATGCAGAAAAAACATTTGATAAAATCCAGCATTCATTTATGATAAAAACTCTCAGGAAAGTGGAATTAGAGGGAATATACCTAAATATAATAAAGGCCAGATGTGACAAACCCACTACCAGCATCATATTCAATGGACAAAAACTACAAGCATTCCCCCTAGATGGAGAATGAGGTAGCAATGTCTGCTTTCACCCCTCTTTGTCAATAAGTGAAAGTCCTAGCCACAGCAATCAAACAACAAGAAGAAATAAAAGGTATCCAAATGGAAAGGAAGAAATAAAACTGTCTTTATTTGCAGATGACATGGTACTGTACAAAGAAAACCCCATAGATTTCACCAAGGAACTACTAGAATTGATAAGTGAATTCAACAAAATAGCAGGATATAAAATTAATAGGCAGAAATCAGTTGTGTTTATACGACAATAACAAACTAACAGTGCAATTAAGAAAACAATCTCTTTCACAATTACTAAAAAAAGAATAAAATGTGTAAGAATAAACCTAATCAAGGATATAAAAGACTTGTACTTGGAAAATTTTAAGACACTGGAGAAAGAAATTGAAGATACAAATAAGTGGAAGCACATACTGTGTTCCTGGTTAGGAAGAATTAGCATCAATAAATGTCCAAATTGCCCAAATGTGAAACCTATGGATTCAGTGCAGTTCCTATCAAGATTTTAATGATGTATTTCACAGAACTAGAGCATATCTTTCAAAAATGTATTTGGAACCATATAAGGCCTGACATTACAACATTGATCCTGAGAAAGAAGAACAAATCTGGAGGAATCATACTACCTAATGTGAAACTATGCTATAAGGCCATAGTAATCAAAACAGCATGGTACTGGTGTAAAAACAGACACATAGATCAATGGAGCAGAATAGAGAACTCAGAAATAGACCCATACCTTCACAGTCATTAATATTTGACAGAGGATGCAAACACATACAATGGGCTAAAGACAGTTTATTCAATAAATGGTGTTGAGAAAATTGGCTGGATACATGCAAAACAATGGAACTAGACCATCTTCTTACACCACAGACAGAAATAAATTCAAAATGGATCAAGTCTTAAATGTTAGACTTGAAATCATAAAAAATCATAGAAGAAAGCATAGGCAGTGAAATCTCGGACATTGCTCATAACAATTTTTTTATCTGATGTATCTCTCTACACAAGAGAAACAAAAGAAAAAATAAACAAATGATACTTCATCAAACTAAAAAGGTTTTGCACAGCAAAGGAAATCATCAACAAAATAAAAACACAACTCACAGAATGTGAGAACATATTCACTGATATATTGACTCCTTAGTCAATATCTAAAACTTATACAGAACTTACAAAACTCAACACACACATAAAAAAACCCAAACAACCCAATTAAAAAAATGAGCAAAGGACCTGAAAAGACATTTCTCCAAAGAATCCATACAAATGGCCAATAGATATATGAAAAGATGCTCAATGTGACTAAACATCAGAGAAATGAAAATTAAAACCAGAATGAGATATCATCTCACACCCGTCAGAATGGCCGTCAGTAAATCAACAAACAAGAAGTGCTGGAGAGGATGTGGAGAAAAGGGAACCTTTTTGCACTGTTGGTGGGAAGGCAGACTGGTGTGACCATTGTGGAAAACAGTATGGAGATACCTCTAAAACTTAAAAATGAATCTGTCTTATGACCCAGCAGTGCCACTTCTGGGAATATATGTGAAAGAAGCCAAGACGCTAATTCAAAAGTACATAAGCACCCCTATGTTCATTGCAGCATTCTTTATAATAACCAAGCTATGGAAGCAACCCAAATGTCCATCAGTAGATGAGTGGGTAAAACAACAACAGGATATTTACACGATGGAATACTACTCCGCCATAAAAAAAAAGAAAATTTTACCCTTTATGACGGCATGGATTTACCTGGAGAACATTATGCTAAGTGAAGTGAGCCAGCCAGAGAAAGAGAAATACCATATGATTTCACTCATATGTGGAATCTGCAGTCCAAACTGAACTAATAATAACAAGGTAATATGTACAGACTCATAGGTAGAGAGCAGGGTGACAGCTAGGGGGATGGAGAAGTTAAAGGGTGGAACAATTGAGCAAAGAGGACAAAGGACTCATGGATGTGGACAACAGTGTGGTGATTACTTGGGTGTGTATAAGGGGACTAAAAGG
Source organism: Carollia perspicillata (assembly GCA_004027735.1). Lineage (NCBI taxonomy): Eukaryota > Metazoa > Chordata > Mammalia > Chiroptera > Phyllostomidae > Carollia > Carollia perspicillata. Next base: position 52,131 of record PVKM010003584.1, on the reverse strand, counting down.
CAATGGAAAACAATACAACAAAGATTAAATAAAAATAATAAAACCTAATATCAATTTTTATAACTAACTCACAATGGAAACATGAATATTATATAAATTGTAATGCATATGTGTAATACATCATCCTATTTTCATTTATTTATTTTTTTTTTTTATTGTTCAAGTATAGTTGTCTCTGTTACCTGCCACCACTATCCCCAACCCCACCCATGCTCACCTCCCAACCTCATTCCTATTTTTAATCCGGATTTCTAACTTGCCTAACTGTGTGCTCTTGTTGATTTTTTCTCTTAAAATTACTGAGGGACATATTTTGCACTACATGTTTTATTGTATGTGAAGGATGGCAAACACTGGGAATAAACATTAAATTTCTCAAAAATAATGCCATCTTTCTATCTGTCATAAAGGCACAATTCCTTCAATTCAAAATTAGTTCATCTTTCAGGGCTTAGACCTGAAGTAGAGTCAGGTACTCTGATAGTTAACCTGTAGAAGTCAAGCTTCTTTCCATCCCAACATGTTTAAAATTTGGCAAATTGCAATCTTAATAAATCTTAGATACAGTTTTTTTTTTGTGCGTGGTAAACTGGGTAAATCCTCAAGAGCCTAGAAGGACTGTTTCACATCCCTAAACAAGTTTCCCTCCTATGGTTAATATACCACTTTTGGTAATTATTATTTTAATAAATAGTGTCTTTTCCCTAAAGTGTTTATTTAAAAATATGCAAGTATAGAAAGGAATATTTTGGGGGAAGTTAGATGTTTTCCTACCTCAATATCTGGCACATAGGAAGCACTTGATAAAAATTTGTTCAGTGAGTAAAAGACTGAAAGGCACATGGAACCCTTATATATTTGGAGAGCACTGGTCTTCACAGTAGGGAGGACAGAGAAAACAAGTGCAGGAGTGTCCAGAAGGGATGGAGAAAGCTCTGAAAGAAAAACTAGTGAGATTTGTCTTCACCTACTTTACAGTTATGCCTAGTGTTGGCCAGAGGGAATGCAAAGAAGACATATTTCTTATTGGTACATCTGAATCTGATTAAATATAATTTTTCAGCATGACATAAAATATATTCTTCTATAGACATCTGATTTGTCTATACTCTCAAGGGGAGAAAAAACTATTTTCTAAAATGACAATTTCCTCTGTGCCACTTCAAGAGCAAAGAAAAAGTGAATCCTTCCTCCCCATCCACCAAATGGCGTCTCAAATTCTTGAAGTTTTTGTAACTAATGGAGATTTTCAGAAATATTTTTCTCTGAAATTCCCCATAATGTATTTCTTGCAAAAGATATTGAAAGAAAAAAGAGGTCATTCAGTTTTCGATGAGGAGATAGGCTATAACTTGGTGCCAGAAAACAGATATTAGCAAGGTTCTCAAAGGCAGCGGGCCCAGCCCCTTCCCTAGACTTCCCTAGCCCTGGGTGGTGGCCATGACTATGTGCTTGCTTCAGACACTGGAACAGAGGATGAAGCCGCAAGGGTGACTCAATCCCAATTCTTTTGTGATGCTGCTACCTAAGTAATGTTTAATAATTTTATTCACAAACCAAAATTATATTAAGGTATTATGAGTAATCTGATTTGTACCAAATCAAAGAAGAGAAGGGAGTCAGCAGTATATATATATATATTTGCAAATAAAGAATAAAGTTTTCTTGTTTGATTTCTAAACTTTAAATTGAGACTTTCAACCAAAGCCATTGTTGTATATATATATATACTCTCTACACATATAACAAAGTCCTGCTCCAGAAGAGAACTATTTTTCTCAAAGAACTAAAGATTAAAGGTAAAAAAAAAACCCCATTTTTTGTATATGTTGAAATTCCATTTAAAATTATAACGTTTATTAGTTATTGCAACTCCACAAGCTAATAAGAGCCTAGAAAACAGTGTTTTTAATCTCAGTTCTGCTATTAAGGCGTTGGATAGCCTTGAATAGGTCAGAAAATTGCTCTCAGTATTAATTTTCCCATATTAAAAAAGCAAGATGTACAATAACTTGCTCACTCCACTGAGAAGCAACTGGGAAAATTATTTCCAAGCATTTGAACATTTATAAAATGCAACAATAGTCTTTTAAAAAATATTTTTGGTTTACTTCTGATAATAAAATGCATTCTAATAAAATTGTTTTTAATGTACAGAAGTACAGAAAGTAAAATAAAAGTCTTCATAGTACTACTACCCCCAAAAGGATCATGCTGGAGTTCATGAACAGACTCCAGAGGGCCTGTGAAGACCCTGACTCTTTAGGCAAAAAAGTGTGTTTGCCATGCAAGTGTTCAAAGCTTTCCTCATCCTCTCAGAGGGGAACTTAATCACCTAAAGCTAAGAACCACTTCAACGCACAGAAATAACCTCTGTTACTGTCTTCGTAGATGCTCCTCCTTGGTCTTCTTCAATGCACACATGTATAAACACCTACGCTGATGTTTAGTATATACATTAGATATTATGAATATTGTCCTATATAGTTTTATTCTAAAACATGATTTTAATGACTGCATTATATTCAACTGCATCTATACCCATGACTATTTTTTATTTATTTCCTTTTGTTAGGCATTTGGAATATTTACATCTTGCCATTATATGGGGGGGGGGCCCTTGTAGTACAGGCTTCCCCCACTAGCTGAGTGTTCTAGGAACCAATCTGTGTCAGTGTTCCAGCTGGCGTTACTGTGAGAGGCTGCATTCGGCTTCAGGGAATTTTCTTTGAGACTCTTTCAACATGTTTACCCATTTCATCATGGGTGATTTCAAGTGTACCTCACTTGAGTGTTGAGCATTTTTTGACCAAAAAGGCATGAACCCCTGCCTCCTTCTTATTCACCTGATCTTGCCCCAAGAGACTCTTTTTTCATTTCCCTGAATGAAGAAAGTCCTGAGAGGGAAATGTATTGCTAATGTGGAAATGGTAAACCAAAATAAACCCCAAAAACAAAACAAAAAAATGGCAGAGGTGCTAAAAGGCATCAAAATTGATGAGTTCAGAAACTATTTTGAGCAGTGGGAAAGAAGTGTCTTGATAGGTGTATTGCATCAAGTGGAGAGTACTTTGAAGGTGACTGAAGTTTAAACATGTAAGAATAAATACACAATATTTTGTAAGTAAATTCTGTTTTTGGGGGTCCCCCCTCATAAATAATTTTTTATATACTCCTATTCATATAAATATTTTTGTATGTCTTAATTTTTTAGCATGATTGCCTAAGAGTTGCTTCTTTGATAATTTTATAATAATTCTTGTTATTTATTGGCATTTCCAGATTATTCCACCAGAATGCAGATTGTTCATACTGAAGACCAGTATCTTTTAAAAGCTTGCTTTTTAGACAAGGCCATTTAAATGTAATATAGCTGTTCAGTTTATATATTGCCTGCTGGAACGATGAAGTTTGATGATTGCAGAAATGAACTCATTTGATTTTTCCAAGTTATGCAATTTTCAGTCTGAGGGGATTGCCTGGAGGGTTTTCTAATCATAAAAATTGAACACTGACAGGAAGCCAAAATGATCTGACTCCTTAGTTTTAGGTCTTAACTATCTTCAGGTAAATACATTCTTCAAGTAAGGTTTATTTAAAAAGTCATTTGTCACATCTAAAATTAGAAGACAAATACTGAAATAAACTTGTGCTTTTAGTTTCTGTCTTCTATGAAATAAAATTAGAATTAAAACATGGGACATCAACATATCTTCTATCAGTCACATTCTCTTGCTTTAGGGAAAAAATTTTTTGATGAGTTTCCTGTCTGAATATACTTGTCAGAATTTACCCCAGAGAGAAACCTCCATTCAGTTTATATTTATATTTTGGTCTGTCCTATCGGGGCCACCTAGACAGTGTTTTTGACCCTTTCAGGACATGTGCACAGTCCATGCTGTAGTAGTTTTTCATTGGCAACCAGCATATTTCATTTAAGAAGTGACCTTTCCAATTCTTGTTTTTTAACAACACATTCCTAATAGTTGCCCTAATCTTTTTGAAGTGAGCTACAGTCCAAAATCTTGCAATTTCCATACCAAAATAAAAAATGAGCTTCTTGCTTTCTTAAAAACATTGAGCCGGAATTGCAAGTGATTTGCTCATAATCTGTTGATTTCCTTTGGGAATTTAAAAAAAGATGTTTCTGTTCTGTTTTTCCATTTTGTAATTACTGTTGCCTATAGGCTGCTTTGCTCAGTAGGTCCTGCCATCACGTCAAACTCATCATATCCAAGACTGATCAAGGGCAACTCATGGCCTTCTTCCACTCCCACACTTCTCTCAGGTGAACTACTAAGCCTGCAGTCTTCCAGACTAGAAACCTTAGACTCCCTTTTATCCTTTACATCCTTTTTAAAATTTCTTTCTTTTTAATTTTTGATTTTAGAGAGAGAGGAAGAGAGGAAGAATAAAAAGGGAGAGAATCATCGAATGATTCTCTGTATGTGCCTTCTGTACGTGCCCCAGCTGGGTACTGAACATGCAACCCAGGCATGTTCCCTGATTAGAAACCGAACCGACAACCTTTCGATTTGCTGGACAATGCCAACCAACAGAGCCACACTGTCCGGGCTGTCCTCCATGTCTTTAATGGTCTTCTGCCTTGGATTTTCAGAAAGTTTAAAATCCTGTCTGGTTTTTCTGTGTATCATAGAAAGTCTCAGAAACGTCAGAAATGTGATGTTCCAATGCCATGTCCTTCACTTATATGTGTCACAGAAATCCTTAGAAAACCCATGGACTAGCCCAATTTTTGGTCCAGAATAAAATTGTAACTATATATACTGTCTGTCACCAAATCTGCCTGTCTAAGAATATCTTTCAATTTCAATTCTCAATGCTGTTCCTCCTTGCCACGTACCACGATTATGTCAAAGCCTTCCAGATGGTCTTCTTGCCACCAATAGACTCATCTTCAATTCTTCCTTCAAAACACTTTCCAGCTGATCATTTCAATGAATCGCATAAGTCGTAGATTTCCCTCCTCACAAACAATGTCAGTTGTTTACTCCAATGGTTTGCAGTCACAGGCCCATGACTCCTAGTGTTCTGCTTTCAGGAAGTATATATCCTGTGAGAGAGACAGTGAGGAGAAGGTTTAGCTACTGGCTGTGGCCTGATCCCTCCTGCAATCAGAATGGCCTTGCTTTTATCAGATTTGTATACTCAGGACTGTTTCTAAGGCATATGCTGTGAAGTGTGTACATATAAACACACACATATATATATGTATACACACAATATATATTGTATTAATATATTGTAAATTTATATTTTAATTAATACAAAATACAAATAATAAATACATATTAATATATTGCCTTTTTAATTTTTAAACTAATTCTGATGAAAGAAAAGTAAATATTACTATTGCTGCCAGGTAGTATACAATATATACCTATTATGTGCCCCATCAATAAATATCAAATATATGTCTAGTGTATGAAACATTTACTGAATGAACAAACTAATATTATTCCTCCCAGTCCTCAAAAGGAGATACATTATCCCATTTACTAGTATGGAACCAGAGTTAGGAAAGTTAAGTGAATTTGAGATGCGGTCTGCCTGATCCACAAAATTCATGCCTTTCCTGAGACAGGTTAAATGGAGACAAAAAAAGGATAGGAAATTTTTTTTTTTTTTTTTGCAGTGTTTAGCCAGGATGCCCTCTCTTAATCACCAACCTCCTCATGTCCTCATGCTCTTATTTTCTTCTGCTATAGAGGCAAGGCTATCCGTATGTTTTCCTTATCTTTAGTAATGGAGGGGCTAACTTTCGTATTTGAAATGTATCCTCTCACAAGCCTAGCCATGGAATGGAAGTCAGTTTCCTGGCTTCTCATTTTTCATAGGCCTTTGCCTTTTAAGATTTTGTTGCTAATCACTGTGGAGAAACAAGAGTTAACAGATGAACAAATTGGAGGAGTCCCAAATTATAGAACTTATAAATCCCTTCAGTCCTGACAAGCCTTGTACATAGCACTTGAATGACTCCAAACAGAGCCAGCACAGATATCTGCACCCAGATATTGTAGTTGGTGTTCACCAAGGCTCTACTTCTCCTTTACTTTAGTAGGGATGTTGTGTCCCTTCCTCTGTGATGGTACCTCTTACCAAGTTGAAGGTACAATCCAGACAGAATAGTCGATATCTCCTTGTGTAGCATAATAGGCAGTTTCCATCTCTGAAAACTTCCAGCAATAAAATAAATCCACCACACCTCTTGCCTACCTAGAATCTCCACCTTTAATTAATTCAACAGATACTTTTTTAAATAATTACAGTATCTCAAGGACAGCACTAGCAATTCCCATTTGAACTTGAAAGGACATGGCCCCTACCCTCAATGAAGTCATGGTTGACTAGGGTAAACAAATAGTCAGAATTGTATAATTGCTCTATGACCCATTTCCTGTGGGTTCATTGGAAGATATGAATTTAAATATTTTAAAGGAAGAAGGGAAGGCTTCATGGAAGAGATGGCATTTGACATTTGAAGGACAGTGACACTTGAAGGACAGTGCAATGGAATGACTGGAATGTAGTGGCTGGAAGGTGGAAGACAGGGAAGAACAGACAAGTGCTTAGAGGGCAGTCTAGACACATCAAACACAAAAGCTTGGGATAGCACAGCACATTTGGAGACCTTAAGTCCTTCAAAGCTGCTGATACCTAATATCTGAGCTAGGAAGTTAAAGGAAAAAAGGAAAAAATTGGGGAGATACAGAATCCTTACCCTGGACCCTACCTGAACTCATTTACTGCTGAGTTGGATAAAATTGGGTTTAATCTTTCCCCAAGAACCTGTGATGCAGGATGTGCTGGGAAATCTTGCAGAGTTTGCCAAACAGTAGTAGGTGCATTACTGAAATCTTGTGAAAGATTTAGGCATCTTGTGATCAATTTACATAATGCAGAGAATGCTCAAATTTTACTGTATAAATAATACTAAAATATACACATCGAATTTTCCTTCCAAGAACGATTCTAAATTGTTTGGGCTAACTGAGGACATGTATACAAAAATAACTTTCTGACTGCCCCTTAGGGAATTCATCACACTTTGTGTGTGCGTTTTCATTCCCATAATAGTTTGTTCATATTTGTATTTATGATATATTGGGTTACATTTATTTTATTTTTGGTTTAAATGCCAGTCTCCACATTAATTTTAAAATCTAAAAGGCCTGAAGTAGACTTTGATCTCAACCGAGTAATAACATGAACCTCCATTTCTGTGTGTGCAACATAGGTACCATTGCGCTTACCTCATATAAAACATGTAAGGACAAGTTCCAAGAGATCACATGCAAATTCTTAAATCAGTGCCTGCACATTTCCTATCCAACCAGTAACTACTGAGTGAAAAAGTGAGCATCTTAAATGCACTGTGATATAAGGGTTATTGTCTTCTTCATTTGCTCCACCTGCAGCAAAGGAAAGCTCTCAGGCCTCAGTTTCACTTAGTAGCTGGAGATGAATATTTTGGAGACACAGAGTAGATAACCAATGATGTTGGACCCACTGGCAGTGCCTACACCAACTTTTCATCCTTGTCAGTGCATTTATCGATACTAATTCAGTTTTAGTGACAGAATGAATATGGCTTCAGAATAGAAGCAATGACAAGCTTCAAAGCTCAACTAATCAAAGCACAGCTACTCCTTAGCAGAAGAAATTCTATGAAGATGCAAAGGCTCAGATGTTGCTTAGAAATTGTCCTGAATGCTGTACATGGATTTTATTTCAGTGGGCAAGCCAAAGAGGGATTAAAGATGATTTCCAATCATATATTTTTCTGTCTTTTTAATATAATCAATGGGGGGAGTATGAGGAAATATAAACTGATTTTATTCTTTAAGTTAAAAATTAATAAATTAGGTTATCTTTCTTAATTTTTCCTTATTTTAATAGCCATGTTTTATATGAAGAAAAATTCCAGAACGCTTTGACTGATGATACAATTAGCTTGATTTGGTGGAAGCAAATTTCTTACAAAATTGATATTTTGAAATTAGTGCAGATTACAGATGTGAGAAGAGCAGAGGTCCCGGTTCTTAAAGTTTCTACTAACTTACTAGTTGACTTTCACCAAGACATCATTCTGTTCTCCCCCAACCCCCAGAAAGTTAGGGGCCTAGACAAGGTGAGCTTCAAGGTTCCTGCCAGGTTAGATGCTCTGTGATGCTACATTGCCTGCAATGTAAGCATGGATGATGGTGATAATGAGGGTGCTGATGGATGCCTTAGACTGAGCACTTACCATGTGCTATAAACCGTGTTAAGTGTAGATATGTGTGCATTGTGCCTTCACCTGAATCATCTGAATATATATCTCTGAGGTGAAATTAAGCTGTTAAATATAGCCATTTTCCTGTCTTTCTAAAAATTTACATTTCTACTTTTACTAGAAATGTGTTTTTAATCTAAATGCAAAGAGGATTACCATAATAATTTAGGTTGCCTCCGTGAGAGTTGGTGGATAATGGTATCAGTACCTCTGCTGATGCGTTGCTGAAGCAGGCTATAGAGTGGGCAGAGGGTGATTCCCAGGGTTTTACTCCCTTGCAGCTCTGACTCTGATGTGACCTTGGTCAGAATGCTTCACATAAGAGGGCATGTCTGTTAGTCTTTGCTCTAAAATCACAGTATAGTGCAGACAATTTTCCCTCTGATTTGATTCTGACTGAATGCTCAAGAATTAGCGTGGGTGTTAAAAGTTTCCAATAATAGACATTTGTTACCATAGACACATTCTTTATGTATGTCAGCCGTGCATTATTGCACAGCAATACTTAAAGCCTTTCAAAAAAGTTGTATTTTCTGAGATTCTGCAATTATTTAGTTGTGAAAGATAATTAGAGATTTGACTTTCAGCTGTGAAGTGGTCTGGAGACCTCCCTTAGAGCCCTGTGGCACATTGTGGAAGTCACTGCAATTTACTATAGAGAATGTTTGGAAGGCGAAGGATAAAAGATTTTGAATCTAACTACTCCAACGTAGTCTTATGGGTTTATTAAAGATGAGAACTTGTCAAGGCCATTTTAGCTGAAATAAATCATTTTTAAATCCCCCTCGCATTGTGGGGGGAAAAATATCAAGTGCTAGATTATTTTGCTCTGAAAAAAAAAAGCATTAAAGAAAGAGATAAAGAAGAATCTTTGGCTGTCTTTCCCACATTCTTTCTACTTGTTATCACTAGTGCTTCCTCCCCCCCACCATACTGTGAGGAATATTGAAACAGATGAATCCAAAATATATCTAGTGAAGGAAATTCTATACATGAGAGAAGAAAATGCTAGTGAGCACATCCTGTGTGCCTTTCACTGTGCTAAGCAGAATGGTGTTTGTTATCATATGTCTATTGAAATGCATGCCTGGCACCATGCTACAGATGTTGGAAACACAAAGAGGGAAAGACAAGACCTGTGCAGTTAGTAAGCCTCATCTGTTATCTCTGGTGATCCTCAAAATGAACGTGTAAATTCAATATTTTAGATATTTTGGTATCTTTTTTTTTAACATTAGGAAACTGAGGGGCAGGGAAGCAAAACGATTTACCCAAGGTTACTTATCCAGTTAGAGGTGGAGCAGAAATTGTATTCAAGATCTGTTCGGTGACCTTTTACTATATCACACAGTGCACTTCACCTCTGTTATGTTGATAAAAATAGAAGATTAGAATCTAATATTTTGAGTTCAAACTATTTTCATCTCTACTACCCATGTGATCTGGATCAAGTTATTCTGCCTCATGGGACCTGTTTTCTTGTCTATGAGATCAGGACAATAACATGCCTACCTCAAAGGGTAGTTAAGAATTACATGGGATGATGATTGTAAAGCAATTTTTGTGAGCTTGCTTGGTACATTGTGGGTCCTCGGTAGTTGCTGTTACCGTTGTGAGTGTTAATAATCTAAGTGGGAAATGTTGGAAATTTTTGTGGTTCTCAATTTGTTCATTTGTTTCCTTAGTCTGGAGGTTATAAGACCATTTGTCAGTGCCGTGGGCTATTGGAACAGTGATACAGTGGGAGTGAGACTGGGGTGCGGTTGAGGAGGGATTCGTTGTGTAAAAGTGCTCTTGGATGATCTGGTTGTGGTCATGGTCAGGGCTCTGAACTTCTTCCTTCCCTTTTAGCAACACCCCCTTCATTTTGTCAGTCATCATAAATGACTACTTATATGCTTTTGTTTGTAGAATATTTGAAAACACTACCTTTAAATTAAAGTTGCTTGGTGGGGGGGGTATATTTAGAGTTTTTTCAATTCTTTTATTTTGTTAATATTTATGTCCTCATCATTTAATAGTATTTTTGGCATGTGATGGGGGTTCCGTAAAGGATGGTGAATGAATGAGTGAATGAATTAATGAATAAACAAACAAGTACTTATAAGTACTTATCATCTGAATGAGTCACACATACACATGTGCATATGCCTTTACACATATATGTAGAAAACCCTTGGGTTACAATTTAGGGGTATAGGCAGTAGCTAAGCAAGAGCCAGACTGAGTGAGTAGGATGCAGGAGAAGGGTTGGAACTATGTGTGGGATCACAGTTAGATACCAAGACTCAGGCGTTAGGTGGCTGATCACTCTGCCTTGCATTTACACAGTGCATTTTTGCTATAGACGGCTTTCACAATAGGCTAGTGAGGTGGGCAGGGAAGACATGAGCTACACTGGTGTGAGGCCTCAACGGTTGGAATTTTTTGCTCACCTGTGCTATCAATTATACATTCCAGTCAAACACCATGCTGAAAATTCTTTTCATCTGAGCTTGTGCAGATTGTGTGACAGGCACCTACTAAGCAGAAAACCACAGAAGCCCTATACAAAGGCTTTATTCACCTCCAGCCAATTAAGAAGGCATGGCGCCTAAGTCGCTCTGCTCACTGCTCAAAGTCCCATTTCAATATATCTTTCACCAAAGAAACAGAACAAATTCTCCGTAAGGGAAACATTGCTGCATAAATATTGAACAGTGCTAGTTATATCTGATGTGAGAGAAACCTCAGCTTGGCATAGGACTGCATTTATCATCCCGCCTTTAGCTCCTGAGTATTTTACATCTAGAACACTGCAAGAGTTTGAACAGTGAGGAACTTGATAACATTTTCATTTCCTAGTCAGCATTTTCATCATCATCAAAAGTCAGTATTTACTACAAGCTCTTCTTTCTTGGGTTGAGATGAAGAGATGATGGGTGAAAAATTGAAGGTCACATCCTCCGAAGCAGTGTTAAAAATTTGACATTTGGTTAGAGAAATAAGTGAGAAGATTACATTTAAATGTAAGGAGACTTGGAATTTAAAGAAAATTCATTTTATATTCGTGGGGTGAGGTCGGGGACCAACATTGAAAATGTCTGTATTTCATTTGGAGAGGATACAAAATTTGGAGCTAACCAGGAGGGATTCATAATAGTGTAGGACCCGAGAGGAAAATCTGTCAGGATTCTGAGAGAATAGAAGACACTAAAAGAAATAAAAAGAGCGTGGAGTCAAATAGAATTGGATTCAAGTCCCCACATTGACATTCATCTTTAGACGAGCCATTCCCCTTCTCTTAGCGTCTTCATCTGTAGAGTGTGGACAGTAAAACTTTTCTTAAAAATGGGAAGATGCGTGCGAAATGCCTTGTAAAGACCTGGGGTAGATACTCATTAAGTGCTTAGTCTTATTCTTTCCCCCTGCAAATGTTTCATAATCATCACACTTAGAGAATGAATCTTTTATTTTATTTTAAAAAATGTTATTATATTTTTTCCCATTACCATTCAGCTCCTTTATACCTTTCTTTCCCTGGCAATCACCACACTGCTGTCCATGCCCATGAGTCTTTTCTCCTTTTTGCTCAATCCCTCCACAACTAACCTCCCCCGTTAGGAGTTATCCCACTCTCCATTTATGGGTCTGTTTCTATTTTGCTTATGAGATCAGTTTGTTCACTAGGTTCCACATATGAGTGAAATCATATGGTATTTTTCTTTCTCTGAGTGGCTTATGTCACCCAGCATAATGTTCTCCAGGTAAATCCATGCTACTGCAAAGAGTAAAATTCTCTTCTTTTTTAAAAAGGATTTTATTTATTTTTCAGCAGAGGGGAAGGGAGGGAGAAAGAGAGGGAGAGAAACATCAGTGTGTGTTTGCCTCTCACGTGCCCCCTACTGGGGACCTGGCCCACAACCCAGGTATGTGCCCTGACTGGGAATTGAACTGGTGACCCTTTGGTTCACAGGCTGGTTCTCAATCCACTGAGCCACACCAGCCAGGGAAAATTCTATTATTTTTTATAGACAAGTAGTATTCCATTGTGTAAATGTCCCATAGTTGCTTTATCCACTCATTTACTGATGGACATGGGTTCCCTCCATATTTTGGTGATTGTAAATAATGCTGCAATGAACATAAAAGGGTGCTTATGTTCTTTCAAATTAGTGTTTTGGGTTTCTTTGGATATATTCCCAGAAGTGGGATTTCTGGGTCAAAAGACAGTCCTATTTTTAATTTTTTTGAGGTATTTCCATACAGAGGCTACACCAATCTGCATTTCCCCCAAAAGTACGAAAAAGTTCCCCTTTCTCCACATCCTGGCTAGCACTTGTTGTTTCTATATGTATTTGTGATAGCCATTCTGACAGATGTGAAGTGATACCTCACCATTCTTTTATAGTCATTTAATATTTGACAGAGGAAGCAAGCACACACAGTGGGCTAAAGATAGTTTATTTAATAAATGGTTTTAGGAAAACTGGACAGGTATATGCAGAGAAATGAAACTAAATCACCTTCTTACACCACATACAAGCATAAATTCAAAAAGGATTAGAGACTTGAATATTAGACCTGAAACTATAAAAATTCTGGAAAAAACCTAGGCAGTAAAATCTTGTACATTGTTTGTTTTTTCAGCAATATTTTTTTTTATGTTTCCCCACACAAGGGAAACAAAAGAAAAAAATAAACAAATGGGGCTATACCAAACTAAAACATTTTTGCACAGCAAAGAAAACCATCAACAAAATAAAAAGACAACCCACAGAATGGGAGAACATATTCACCAAAACATCTGATAAGGGGTTAATATAAAAAATTTATAAAGTACTTACAAAAGTCAACACTAAAAAACAAACAATCCAATTAAAAAATGGACAAAGGACCTGAATAGACAGACTCTTCTCCAAAGCAGACATACAGATAGCCAACAGACATGAGAAAAAATGCTCAACATCACTAATCATCAGAGAAAGGCAAATTAGAGCCAGTCTTTTAAACACACTAATTTATATGCCTTTACTTAACTAGGTCTCCTCTTCCTCATTTTCTATGTATATTTTCATATTCCTTCTTTTTTTATTGTAATGTAGTTTATTTTATTCTACTTAAGTTGTCTTTCTTGAGATATAATTGACATCATTATATTAGTGTGTGTACAATATAATGATTCAAACTTGTATATATTATGAAGAGATCATTATAAGCCTACCTAATTTTCGTCACCATATAGAGTTACAATTTTATTTTTCTTGTGATGAGAACTTTTAAAATCTACTCTCGGTAACTTTCAAACATTCAATATAGCATTATTAGCTATAGTCACCATGCTGTTCATGATATCCCTGTGACTTATACTTATAACTGGAAACTTGTACCTTATGATCACTTTTACCATTTTGGCCATCCCCAAACCCCTCACTTCTGGCAACTGCCAATCTGTTCTCTGTATCTATGAGTTCAGTTTTGTCTGTTTATTTAGATTCTATACATAAGTGAGATCATAGATTATGTGTCTTTCTTTGTTTGACTTATTTTACTTAGCATAATAAACTTAAGGTTCATCCATGTTGTCAGGAATGTTAAGATTTCCTTCTTTTATATGGCTGAATAACAACATTTCATTGTATATGCCACGTTTTCTTTATCCGTTCATTTACTGCTGGATACTTAGGTTGATTCTATGTCTTGACTATTGTAAATAATACTTCAGTGATCCACGTTCCTTTTTATGGTCTCTGTTTCTCTCACACTCACAAATCATTGTCCTCATATCTTTCTGTTGTATATGCATGAAGATTTCTTCCACATGTTGATGAAGTTCTCCTTTTTCTGTGATTGTATCCTGGACCATTATTCCTACTCTGAACATCCGTAAGAGGTATTATTTCTTTTTACCTTTTATTTATTCTATATTACTACAGATCTTATAATCAATTACTTCTTTCTTCAATAAATATGTTGCCAGGCTCTGAGCACAGCTCAAGGACTCTGCAGATAAAAAAGCCACAGTCTATGTACTTGATAATTCATAGTATTCTTAGGGAAACAGATACAAAGACAAATAGTTACAATTAAGTATAAGTGCTTTTGGAGGTGTTTTAAAAGTGCTAAACATGCATGTCCTTTCACCCAATTAAATTATATACAACAGCGTGGTAGTTGTGGGGGGGGGGCGGGGATGTAAAGGGGCTAAATAGTAATGGAAAAATTACAATAAAATTATATGCTATTAAATGGCAAGGCCCTGTTTTATATTCCTCCTCTATAATCTTCCTTCTCTAGAAAATTTAGCTGAGTATTAAGTAATTATTACACATTTATTGCTCTGAATTCTGTGGAGTGTTTTAATATCATAGAACATTTTTAGATGCCTAAGAGGAATATTACCCAAAAGCAATCACCATTAAGATTCTGTATAAAGCCTCCAGACCCATGGAAACCCTAGGAATAGACACAGACCCTTGATTTGCTTAGAATCCATCATTTGCATTTGTGAAGCAGAAGTTCCTAAGCATTTAAGCAAAGTTAGGCTATATATAATTTTGTCTCTGTTGGGAAGGCTGTGTGACAAGCCAGGCTACCCTTCTCCACAGCATGGATGGAACTGGAGAGCATTATGCGAAGTGAAATAAGCCAGGCGGTGAAAGATAAACACCATATGATTTCACCTATAAGTGGAATCTAATCAATAAAACAAACAAATGAGCAAAATATAACCAGAGAAATGGAAGTAAAGAACAAACTGACAGTGATCAGACGGGAGGCAGAAGGAGAATAACAGGTTAAAGAAGGGGAAGGGGCAAATGAAAGAACATGAATAGAGGACTTATGGGCATGAACAACGGGCTGGGGATTGACTGTGGGGGGGAGGTAGGGGGGAAGGGAGAATGATGGGAAAGGGTGGGACAACTGTAACTGAACAACAGGAAAAAAAAAGAAAGTGGCTGGGTCATATTAACTTTTCTGCTTTATTTTTGTATTCATACTGTGTTGTATTGAATAAAGGGATTTCTGAGACTTAGAATAAAAAAATAAATAAAGACACTGACTGAACAGCCAGCTAGAGCTTGAAAACGAATTCTCGTAGTAGTTCGCTGCATGTTACGTTACCCTGGTGTTTTATTGACAAGGAATTTCTACTTCCTCCAAGATACATCTGTGCCTTTCTGGCTTCATACTGAGCTCACTTTGGGGACTAGAAATAATGGTGATTAAAAGATCACATCTTATTAGCTTAATGTTTGCTTAGCCTTTTGCTGGAGCCAAGCACAAACAACCCAAAGGCAAATTTGGAAGCCCTAAGTTCCAAGAAAGAGTTTCTGACCAAGGGAGCTAAATAAATGCTGTAAGTTCATGTGAGATTCTATAACCAGCAAGTGTTGTTAAATGGTCAAAAAGCTGGTCCTCCACGTAAATAACATAAACATTTTCCTGTAGGATATGATTTGAGGATACTTGAACCACCATTCCTCTCTAGAATTTGCTCCTATGAGTTCTTTGAATGATTAATGAACTTGGGCTTGGGAAGGGAGAATTGAAACTTGCTGGGATGGGGCAGGGCTGATGAATGAATGGCCACAAAAAGTACCCAAAGCATATTTTCAAAAAGCAGTCCTACTATTCATAACTACTAATATATGTTGAGTAGTTCTAATACATTTTGAATATCAACCCCTTATTTGATGTATCAGTGGATATGTTCTCCCATTCAGTGGGTTGTCTTTTTATTTTGTCATGGTTTCCTTTGCTATGCAAAAATATTTTAGTTTGATGTAGTCCCATTTGTTTATTTTTTCTTTTATTTCCCTTGCCTGGGGAGATATATCAGAAAAAATATTGCTATAAGCAATGTCTGAGATTTTACTGCCTATGTTTTCTTCTGTGATATTTATGGTTTGGGGGTTAACTTATAAGTCTTCGACCCATTTTGAGTTTATTCTTGTGTGTGGTGTAAGAAGGTGGTCTAGTTTCATTTTCTGCATGTATTTGTCCAATTTTCCCAACATCATTTATTGAATAAACTATCTTTAGCTCACCGTATGTACCTGCTTCCTCTGTCAAATATTAATTGATTATAAAGGTGTGGGTTTACTTCTGTACTCTGTTCTGTTCCATTGATCTATATGTCTGCTTTTATGCCAGTACCATGCTGTCTTGATTACTATGGATTTATAGTATAGCCTCATATTAGGTAGCTTGATTCCTCCAATATTGTTCTGTTTCAGGATCACTGTTGCTATGCGGGGCCTTTTGTGGTTCCATAAAAATTTTTAAAGATTTGTTTTAGTTCTGTCAAATGCATCACTGGAATCTTGATAGGAATTGTGTTGAATCTATAGGTTGCTTTGGGTAGCATAAATATTTTAATGATATTAATTCTTTCTATCCATGAGCATGATATTTGCTTCCATTTATTTGTATCTTCTTCAGTTTTGTTCTTCAGTGTCATAATTTTCTGAGTACCATTTTTAAAAATTCATCCTTGGTTAAATTTAATCCTAGGTATGTATGTATGTATGTATGTATGTATGTATGTATGTATTTATTTATTTAAGTGCAAGTCTTGGGGGGTTTTGGTTTTTATTTTTAATTACATTTCTTTTTTTTAAAGATTTTATTTATTTATTAGAGGGGAAGGGAAGGAAAGAAGGAGAGAAATATCAATGTATTGTTGCCTGTCATGTGTCCCCTGCCGGGAACTAGCCTGCAACCCAGGCATGTGCCCTGACTGGGAATCGAACCGCAATCCTTTGGTTCGCAGGCCCACACTCAATCCACTGAGCTACACTAGCCAGGGCATTTATTACATTTCCTGAGGTACCATTGGTTAATAAAATTACATAGGTGTCATATATACAATTCTATAGTATGTCATCTGTATCTTGTGTTATGTGTTCACCACCCCAGTATTTTATTTTTTGATGCAATTGTAAATGAGATTTATTTTTTTGTTTTCCCTTTTTGATACTTTATTATTGGCGTATATGAATGAAAATAATTTTTGGACATTTATTTTGCATCTTGCTACTTCACTGAATTCACTTATCAGTTCTTGTAGTTTTTGATGGAACCTTTAGGGTTCTCTATATACAGTATTGTGTCATCTGCAAATAATGACAGTTTTACTTCTTCCTTTCCATTTTAGAGTCCATTTATTTCTTCTTCTCTGATTGTTGTGGCTAGGTCTCAGTACTATGTTGAGTAAAAGTTGTGAAAGTGGACATCCCTGTCTTGTTTGTGATTTTAAGGAAAACACTTTTAGTTTTTGCCCATTGAGTCTGATGTTGGCTGTGGATCATTAAAATGTCCAGTAATATATGAAATGTTAAAAGTGTTTCTATCATCTTCTTTAAGAAGAAGATGACAGAAAATATAAACAATAAAATTGCAATGAATACATACCTATCAACAATTAAATCTAAAAAACACAATAAACAAGCAGAAAAGAAACAGAATAATAGATACAAAGAATGTTTTGAAAATTGCCAGATGGGAGTGGGTTTGGGGAGGTGGGTAAAAAATGTGAAGGTATTAAGAAGTACAAATTGGTAGTTATAGGATAGTCATGGGGATGTAACGTATGCATAAGGGATAGAGTAGCCAAAAACATATATGCAGGACCCATAGTTATAGACAACACTGTCAGGATTGCCTGAGGGAGCGTGGGTGGGGGGACTGAGTGGAGGGGAACTAAAGGGGGAAAACTGTAATAGCATACACAATAAATTATAACTTAAAAATGCCTATACTACACAAAGCAATCTATAAATTCAATGCAATTCCCATCAAAATACCAATAGAGTATTTCACACAGGTAGAACAAATATTCCAGAAATGTATATGGAACCACAAAAGACCCAGAACAGCCACAGCAATCTTGAGAAAGAAGAGCAGAGTTGGAAGAATCATGCTACCTGAAATCAAACTATACTGCAAAACCAGAGTAATCAATACTTCATGGTCCTGACATAAAAACAGACTTATGGATCAATGGAACAGAATGGAGAGCCAAGAAATAAACCCATGCCTTTATGGTCAATTAAGACAAAGGAAGCAAGAATATACAATGGAGTAAAGATAGTGTATTTAGTAAGTGGCATTTGCATAATTGGACAGATATAGGCAAAAAATGAAACTAGACCACCTTCTTATACCACGCACAAGAATAAATCCAAAATGGATTTATTCAAAATGGATTGAAGACTTAAATGTTAACCCCAAAACCATAAAAATTGTAGAAGAAAACATAGGCAATAAAATCTTGGACATTGCTTATAGCAATGTGTTTTTCTGACATGTCTCCCTAGACAAGAGAAACCAAAGAAAAAAATAAACAAATGGGACTGTATCAAGCTAAAATGTTTTTGCACAGCAAAGGAAACCATCAACAAGATGAAAAGACAACCCACTGTATGGGAGAACGTATTCACCAATGATACGCCATTTTGGATGATAATGGGTTAACATCCAAAATTTATAAAGAACTCATACTACTCAACAACAAAAAATCAAATAATCCAGTTCAGGAGTTGTCAAAGGCCTTGAGTAGACACTTCTCCAAAGAGCACATACACCAATAGACATATGAAAAAATGTTCAATGTTACTAATGATCAGAGAGATGCAAATTCAATCCAAAATGACATATTAGTTCACACCTGTCAGAATGGCTATCATCAATAAATCAACAAACAACAAATATTGATGAAGATGTGGAGAGAAGATTACCCTTATTCACTGTTGGTGGGAATGCAGATTCATGTGGCCACTGTGGAAAGCAGTATGGAGATGTCTCAAAAAAAAAAAAAATAGATCTGCCTTATGACCCAGTGATTTTATTTCTGGGGATATATCTGAAGAAATCCAAAACACTTATTCAAAAGAACATATGTACCTCTATGTTCATTACAGCACTATTTACAATAACCAAGATTTAGAAGCAGCTCAAGTGTCCATCAGTAGATGAGTTGATACAAAAGCTGTGATACACTTACACAATGAATACTGTTTGGCTGTAAAAAGGAAGGAAGTTTACCTTTTGTGACAGCATGGATGGACCTGGACAGTATTATGCTAAGTGAAATAAGCCAGTCAGAGAAAGACAAGTACCATATGATTTCACTTATATGTGGAACCTAGTGAACAAAATCAACTAGCAAACAAAATGGAAACAGAGTCATAGATACAGAGACCATACTGCAGCTGCCAGAGAGGAGGGGTGTTGGAGAGCTGGGTGAAAAACATGAAGGGACTAAGCAAAACAAATCTACAGACATGGACAACAGTATGTTGATTACCAGAGGGAAAGGAGCAGGGGGAAGAAGAAGAGGACAATGGGGGGATCAGTGGCAATGGAAGGAGACTTGACTTGGAGTGGTGAACGCACAATACAACATACAGACGATGTGTTATAGAATTGCATATCTGAAACCAATATAATTTTATTAACCAATGTCATCTTAATAAATTCAGTTATAAAGAACAAAGTGACAGGGACCAGAGGGGAGGAGAGGGGGGATAGTGCGGGAAAGAAGGGGAAGGATCAAGTCAAGAAATGTGTACAAAGGACCTATGGACACAGGCAACAGTGTAGAGGATTGAAAGTGGAAGGTAAGAGATGGATAGAGCAGGGGAGAGTAATGAGGGCAAAAATGGGGACAACTGTAACTGAATAACAATAAACATTTAAAAAGTAATATTAAAGTTAAAAAATAATTGCAATATTAAGCAAACTGTACATTTTTTAAATTTATTTTTTACGAGACTCCAGTAATAGGAGTACTACCGATTTTCTTACATCACACATGTACTAGGTAGCCAGCTGGGACTCAAGGCCAGGTCTTTCCCGTTCCAGAGTCTGCTATATGATGCTGCATGTTGTGCACAGGTGCATTACTTGGGGTTCATGGCTTCACTTAGGAAATTGAGAGATCAAAGTCCAGTGACTATAGTTTTTCTTTTCTGATATGTGGCTTTCCAGAAATGCCCACAGCAGCCATACAATGACAAGATATGTCTTAACTGGTAATTTCTACATGTAGTTTTTTGTAAGTTAAACATGTGTGCATTCACTCATTGAGGTAAAGAACAACTTTCTGCCAGTCTTGATACTACATGCAAGGAACCAGGATGCTTTTCTTATTGGAGCACTAGGTTTGTAAACAATTCCATGTAATGAAAGAATACGACTCCCTGGGAATACAGAGGAGTGACCCACTTTGCCTGAGAGGTGAAAGAAGTGGCATTTGAGTCAGACATCAAAGAAGTTGGCCTCTGCCTTCAAAGGCTGAACAAATCAGCTCAGAATAAAAATAGCTGAGGTGGCCCTATACAAATTACTGAAAGGTGGGCCATAAAAGTGCTTAATTGTCTTATAAAGCACAGCTTTATTTTTAAATATCACACAAAATGTCGACTAAATCATACATAGAGGCTCATAAATGAGGTAAGAAAATTAATGCAGTTTAAAACCATGAAATTATAATTAACAGTCATGTAATGATACAGCAAAATATGCTGAGTCCATGTAGTACTGTATTGAGAAAATATAAGTGTAGTGATTCAGAGCACACTTAAAATTCTGGAGCTAAGAAGCCTAGACTTGAATCTTGTACTGTCTGAACCTGGGCAAGTACTTAATTTTCTGTCTTCATCTTTGTCTGTAAAATGAAAATCATAATTGTATCTCTCTCTTAGAGTTGTTGTGAGGGTAAAATTGGTTAGTTCATATAAAGAGCCTAGGACAGTGCTTGGTACCTTATAGACATTTACTAGTTGTTGACTGTTAATATATTTGAAAGAGAAAAATGAATATCTGAGCTCCAATGTAAAGATACATGAAAAGATAGGTTTAGCATGTGAAGTTGGTTGAGGCCCACTGTGGATGGACATTGGTGTCCGATATATTTGGGTTCAGATCTGCTCTGGGTTCATGTCTAAGCTGTTCTGTTTCCTACTGACAGAACTGTGAATAACTTAAATATAGTTAATAGCTTCCATTTTCTCTTTGTAAAAAGAAGGATAAGGATACCTAAGGATAATATAATGCTTAAGTTAGATTCTCCCTTAAGTGTGCGTTCCTTCCTACCTCCCTCCTTTTCTTTCTTTCTTTCATTTTCTCCATTTGGAATTGCCTCCATTGTGAAAAGTTTGCCATTTAAACTTTCTATACAAACATCCACTTACGTTGATTTTCAGGAAGATTGTTCAGTTTTGTTTTTTGGGGTTTTTTTTGCCCTGGTTGAGATTATTACTGAAGTCAAAGAGACGTCAGGTGAATCATCTGAGATTTTGTAAAATCATTTATCGGGTGTAATTGAAAGAACCGTGCAGATAAGTGGTGATAGGTATACTAAGGCTGCCTGGGGTCTTCACCTACAGCCCGATGCCGGGCTGTGGGTTGTTGGGTCTTCCTCACAGGACCCTCTTCCTTCGTCTCCTGGAAGCACCCACTGCCTCCCATCCCTTATTAAGCCTTATGCTGTGCTCCTTCAGGACCTCAGAATTAAATTTCAGGTGTACCAATGTGTATTTTCACCAAGGCCAAAAAATGTTTGTTTGTTTATTTGTTTGTTTGTTTTTTACCGTCTTACACAATAAAGATTATATAATGTGTCCATTTATAGGTTATTCTCCTATCAATATATATTTTTAAAGTTTTGGCCCTTGGTATATCTGTGAGCTAGAAGAGTGCTGGCAGATGACCAAACAATTATAGAAGTAGCAAATATTCGCAAACTCCAGAAACAATCAAGTTCCATTTGGCACTTCACTTATAGGGAGAGCAGAGGTTATTTATTAATGTGTCTGATTCTTTTTGCCTACATACATCATAGTCTTATAGTCTGTTGGTAATTTTGTTGACTCTGGTTTATGAAATTATGTGTATTAATAGTATTGACTCTTCTGAGTGCCCTGTGTCCTAAACAACTTTGAGAAGTACTGCCCTTTTGCATGAAGTCTAGAATCTGCTGCTTGGGGGTATCAAATTAATTTATTCTCATTTATTAGGAGGCCAAATAGTATTATGATTAGGAGAACAGACTCTGGGGTCCAACTATCAGAATTCCAGCTCTGCCACTTACTGGCCGTGAAACTTTGGGCAAATTACTTAACCTACCTAGGTTGAAGTTGTCTCATCTGTAAAATAATAATAAGACCAAGAGTAATTATGAATATTAAATGTATCAGTGCTTATAAACAGTGACTGGTACAGAGTAAGCACTCAAAGATATTACCTCAAGATACTGCAATGCAAAATGAGTACTTTCCTTCCCAAATGAACCCAGAACGTAGTACAAGGGTCAACAAACTATGGCCCATAAGCCAAATTCAGCCTGTCATTTTTTAAAAAATATTTTATTTATTTATTTTTAGAGAGAGTGGAAAGGAGGGAGAGAAACATCAATGTGTGGTTGCCTCTCCTTCTCCTCCTACTGGGGACCTGGCCTACAACCTAGGTATGTGCTCTGGCTAGGAATTGAACCAGCGACCCTTTGGTTCACAGGCTGGCATGCAGTCCACTGAGCCATACCAGGCAGAGTTCATCATTTGTTTTTGTTTATAAAATTTTATTGAAATACAGCCATACTCATTCATTTACATATTAGCTGTGGTTGTCATGCTTCAACAGCAGAATTGAGTAGTTGCAATAAATATCATGTGGCCTGCAAAACCAAAAATATTTGCTAACTGGCCCTATAAAGAAAATGTTTGCTAACCCCTGTCTAATGGGAAGACAAACATATTAACTAATAAATTTTTATGTGGTATGGCAGATTGGCTTAGCACAGTGCCTAGCATATATTTATCAATTGCCTGCCTTTTGCTTGATAATGTTGAAGTGCTGGAGACACAGCAGTGAATAAAACAGACCCCAAAAATCTCAATCCACATGGAGCTAGGAGCCTAATGGAGAAACAGAATAAGTGAGATAAATGAATAGAGCATCGCTAAGGCCAAGTAGGAGATGCAGTGCTTTGGAATAGCACTACATCAGTGTCCAGTGGGATTATGGCCAACTGTAATTAGGTCCCACCCAAACCTGTTCAATCTTAATTCCTGCCCGTAAACTCTGCCCAATAAATCCTATCCCTTTACCCACCCTAGAGTATAATATACTGCTAGCACAAGGCCTTACACAGAATAAGTGCTTAATAAAGATTTGGTGAATGAATAAAGGAATCATCATTCTTTGTCCTGTTTATCCTGGCTGAAAAATCCTCTCTACTTTCCTTAATTCCACTCATTCCTCAATGTCCAGGTCAGAGTTTTTTTCTCCTTTAAGATGCCTCCCCTGACTATTGTTCCTTGATCTCCCCATTCTTGAAATTCCTAATGCTATTTCATTATGGGCAGTACTGTGTTGTGGCCCAGTAAGTGAAAGCTTCTAGATAATAGAAAAAGTAAAGGTCAATGCAGAAATCCTAGGTGAGACTTGAGGTGGTTCTTATAGGAAGGGTAGGATTAGAGTAGGTAGAGGATTACGGTTAAGAGCTTTGTAGGGCACAGGAGATTCACAATGACTAAGACTGACATAGGAAAAGAGCAATAAACCAAAACAGAAAGGGAAATGTGATAATAATTCATGCAGGATCAGGTGAAGAGAGGCAGGCATGTGTGTGTCTTCTGAGTGTGTGTTTATGGAAGAGGGAACAGCATATGCTAAGGCCCAGAGATAAGGGAGACCTTGGTGGAGTTGAGGAACTTGAAGCGCATCAGCTGGCTATAGCATAGTCTTGTAAGCTGTGAAAACAGGAATTCATGTAAGGTCTTTAAGAAAAAGAATGATACAATTAGTCTGTATTCTAGAGAGATCATGTGCCTGCAGTGTAGTAAGTAAATTAGAATGGAACATGACTAGTGCAAGAATGACTACCACATGCCAGGCGCTAAATTTTTATTATTCCACTTAATATTCATAACTGCCCTGCAAATTACGGATCATTATTTCCATTTTATTGATGAGGGAAATAAAATTCAAGAGATTAAGTAAATTATCCGTGGTCACAAGGCTAAAATGTGGATGGATCAACTGGGATTCAAATTAGGTTTCTCAAGAAGATAAATAACTTATAGTTTTTTTCTATCTAACCCCTAGAATCTCCTCCTGCATAGCATAGTGTGGAAAGAATGAGAGAATGAAAGAAAGTCAGCTAGATGAAAAAGGAGGGAAGAGTATTTTAGGAAGAGACAATTACATTTAGAAAACTATAGTATGACTGTGGCATCAGGTATTTAGCAGAAGATAGAGCTAGAAAAATAATGGTGGGGGGAAATAATAAAAGACAAAGCATTTGGATGTTATATAATTGATGAAAGGGAACTGTAGAATTTCCTCCAAACCTCACCTCAAAAAACAACATGAGCTGATTTGTTTCTTTGAAGTTTCTTTGAATTGTGGAGTCAATGTAAAGATGTAGAGTGCTAAGACTACAGCCAGAAAGATCAATATGATGTTATTGTAATGGTTCTATAAGACATGATGAAGATCTAAGGTAAGATAGTAACAAGAGAGATGAAAAGGTGGGAAAGGTTTCATAAAACCCAGTTTACAAAGTGACATGAATAAAGTGACAAGATTCACCTCCTAGAGCTGCAAGCGCTTTGGAGATTGGTGAAACTAAAGTTGGAGAAGTCAGGAAGACTCACAGAGAGCCCTGGAGACTATTGACCTTACATTTTGGAATAGGTTGTAATAGCAAGTGGGAAAGTTACATTTAGGTGCCCATCAGTTTCAGGTTGTTGGGTAGATTATCTTGCAGAGCCCTTCCAGGCATGTGGCTCTGGGACTCTTACTACATAAACATGAAATCTTGTGTTTGATAAGGGTCTTAAAAATTATCATCTACTTATCATCTCCATTTCTCAACCCCCATTATTTATCTGCATCTGAGCAAACTGCAGAGAGCGGCCTAGCCATAATCCCCAGACTTTTGTGCTCAGCCCTTCTAATACTAGTTAACTCTTGGTGAAATTTGGAATTAAATGACATTCTGAATTTAATTTTGAGGATCAAGAAAGAGGTCATGCTAATGGGCCCAGTAGAGGTGACGATACATGGTACCTCTTAGGTGTTTCTGGACACTTAATGACTGATAAAAAGGGCATTGGGGAAGAAGTAAGCATAATTGGACTGCGACCCCGAGAGAAGAGTAAAAGCATTTAATTGTTAAATTGTTTATTCCAAAAGGGCACATTACACATGTTTTAAGGTTACCACCTATGGGCAACGAACACTCAAGAGAAAATTTATAATTATGTAGTTTCCTAAAATTACACTTTCAGGGACTGGTTTCCTAACAAGTGAAGCTCAGTCAAGCATTTTCAAGAGACAGAGCACTAATGCGTAACTCAAAGTTTCAAATGCAGGAAGAATAAAAGTGAATTTCTATGTATGTTAATTTAGTGCCTATATCCATTTCATAATGGTCTGCATGTATATGCATTCTTTAAAAGGAGTCATATATATTTTTGCATGTTATTTATTCATCTTGGATATATAACCTAAAAGAATCACAGACCAGTATAACTATATAAGCGATATTCCTTTCAAAGCCATACTTCTGTATATGAGGACCTACACATAGCTAAAAATTGTATCCTGGTTGATATTGACAACAGGGAAGTACAATGAGCAAATCAAACATTTTATATCTGTGTATGCTTCTGGTCTTAATAATTAACACCTACCTGCTTCCACACATATACCAACTGTTTACTATTTCATTTACTCTCACAAAAAATGCTGTAAAATACTATCACCTTGAACCTGAACATGTACTTTGAGTTTCGAAATTCAAATTCTTAATGCTGTCATGAGTTTAAGATCTTGTAAACTTAATTTCTCATATTTAAATTGGAGATAATTCTTCCCACACAAATTAGTTGTAAGGATTAGGATAATGCTTAAAAACCTCTCAACATGGTTCCTGGCATAAACTGCAATCTTTTAAATGGTAATGGAGACTTGCAGTATAAATAGAAGCATGGTTTTTAAGATGTTAGTTGTTTCCTGATCACGAACACAAGGTTTAATACACATGTGCTCCTGGCAAAGGTAAGCGGACAAGCAAGAGAAGCATGGCCATGTTTATGACCTAGTTGTCCTTTGTCCCCCTCTGTCCAAACAAATGGAGAGCGCATTGTCATCTGGTAGAGACTACATTAAATATTATCTGTATAAGTACCACATGCTAACTAATAGCTCCTACATTAAATATTATCTGGAATAAGGCAAGATAAAAGTAAATTTTAAAAAGTAAATAATTCAACACATAAGGAGGTAATGTCCCAAAGTTAGTAAACCCTACCGTTTCTTTGATTAATATGTAGTTCATCACCACCACCACCACCCACCGAAACTCTCATGAGAATTCATGTTGTTCAATGTGGTATTTGGGAGTATATTTATAAACGACACACACATGCACACACACACACAGGCATATGGGCTTGTAGGAGGTATGTGTGTTGTGTGTGTGTTTATGGGTAAACGGAGCAAGAGAGAAACAAAGAATGACTGATTCTGCAAAGGAAGTTTTTCCGTTCACTCTGTAGTAAATGCCTAAAAGAGCACTTAGTAGGTGCTCAGTAGTGTGTTAATGAATGCATACAGTCTTATAGGTATTTATAGTATATCTGCCTATGTGCATGAATATGTTAGATTAGTCCCCGTCTTTCAGGAAGCCTGTTTGTCATTCACAGTTTTGTCACTGTGTGAGTTAGGAGGAACAGGAGATCTGTGTTATATCTATTTTCAAAAGATCCTTATTTTACTTTTCTAGTAATGAGACTGAAATAGCCATATTTGCTCTGACTAGAGTTTGGAATAAGGCAACACCCACAGACAGCCAAAAGATTTTTTTGTATTAATCTCATAATTAGGAGTTGTTAGAATATTGAAACAGCAGTATGAAATCTAGGAGTGATCAAGAATATTCTTAGCTCAGTGCAGATGCTCGAAACTTTACAAACACATAAATGTGAGTGACAGTTAAGCAGTTTGTAGTCGAATTTGAAAGTCGACCAAGTATAAATAATCAGAATGTATTGTTGGAAGCATTTACTAAAAGGTTTCTTTAGTATGACCCTCCTAGACGTGACCTCCTGAGCAACAGCAACAGAAATATGCATTACATGCCAGGCACCTGCCAGGCATTTCCCATGCTCTATTTCATTTAAACTGAACAGCGGTCCTATGAAGTGGCTTTATTTTTCTTACTTTACACATGAGGGCATTGAGGCTGAGAGCAATTATGCAACTTAGTACTTGTAACTGGTGAATTCCAAGTCAAAAGACATTTAAGGAAGAGATATGTATTTTGTACCTGCTAAATTCCAGATGCCGTTTATTGAGGTGAGCAGAAGAGACATGGTGTCTACCATCGCACATTTTACAGATGTAAGTCTAGGTGTTTCTGACTTTGAGGCCCTTGAGCCTAAGTTAGTCTGCCCCCAAACGGGCTACTCTTTAGGGAAAAGCCATGTATTTATTTATACAAGCTGGGCAAGTAGCTTACAAAACTTCATCTCTTCATTTGAAAACAGGACAGTTGAGATAAACAAGCTGAAGAATTCTTACTTTCGGTTGACTCACTGCAGCCCTGCCCTTGCTTTTTTTGGTCATGCCTCTGGTCTGCCACGTTGGTCCACATCCCTGTCATCAGGGTTCATCTCTGGTCACGCACAGTAGGTTGCAGCACAGCAGGCACGCAGCTTTCAGAGAAAAGATGCTGCAGAACAAGTCATACTCTGAAATCTAGATTCCGAATGACTTGCTACGTAGCAGAGAGAGAGAGAGAGAGGAACATGGATATAGAACAGAAGTGAGCCTGCGATGGGAAGGTCTCCCAGCAGCGTGGGAGAAGGATTTGCCATGGCAACTCGTGCATCATCCTGCAGGGGCGGCAGCAGTGACTCGAGGGGAAAAGAGGACACCTCTTCGTCTCCCATTTACTGAAGCTGGAAATCCCGTAGGAGAAAACTGGATACAGTACTCAAGATGCTTCTCTCCCCCAACTTGATAGTTGATTGTATGATGACAGGCTGTTAGTAATCTAACAAACCAGTCTACTTTTCATCGTCACTTGCCATTGCTCGAGGTCCCGTGACTTAATACCAGTTTGCCTGTTAATTGCTTTGTCTAATGAACAGTTTGCCTAAATTCAGGATTCCCATATAATATAGCTTCGAAATAAGGGCATCTTTTTCTTTAACTAATTTTTTTTATTTTTTATTTTTTAAAATATTTTATTTACTTTTAGAGAGGGGATAGGAAGGAGAGAGTGGGAGAAAAACATCTATGTGTGGTTGCCCCTCATGTGTCCCCTACTGGGGACCTGGCCTGCAACCCAGGCATGTGCCCTGACTGGGAATCGAACCAGCAACCCTTGGCTTCATAGGCCCGTGCTCAATCCACTGAGCTACACCAGCCAGGGCTCTTTAACTAATTTTTTAAAATGACAGTTTACATTCAATATTATTTTGTATTAGTTTCAGATGTATAGCATAGAATAAGAACATTTTTTAAGACTTTGTAATAAGATTTTATTTATTTATTTTTTTAGACAGAGGGAAGGGAGGGTGAAAGAGAGGGAGAGAAATATTAATGTATGATTGCCTCTCATGTGCCCTCTACTGGGCCCATGGCCTACAATCCGGGCATGTGCCCCAACTGGAAACTGAACCAGCAACCCTTTGGTTCACAGTCTGGCACTCAATCCACTGAGCTATACCAGCCAGTGCCAAGTAAGGACATTTTTTTTTTAAATAAAAGAAGGTGTTATTAATTATACCAGAATAAATGGGACAAAACCCAGAGCTAACCCTGGTAAACTGAGACAAACGGTCATCCTACATAAAACTAATCTCCTTTTTCTTTATGCAAATATTTGTGGAACTAAATAAAGACCCCTCTGTGAAAATAAGCAGAGGATATTTATTCAGAACTTGCTACATAAAAAGAGAGTTAGCTACCATCATATGGGTTTAGCAGAAACTTAAAAGTAGGTACAGGAGTGGGGATAATTCATAGTGGAAAACAGGAGGGCTTCATTTCAGATCTGCTCTGATTGGAGATTGTTAGCATAGGAAACTGGAGGGGCAGGGCATTCTGTGTGATTACTTTAGGAAGAATGTTTGGCTGTCTCTTGTCTTGAGTTCGAAGCAGGTGCAAAAATTAGAGAAGCTGTAAGTGACTGACCAAATCCTGGCCTTTTGAACCAGTTCATGCAGAGTTTGTGTGTCAAAGGTCTGTTGTCATGTATGCCCTGCCATTGTCCATTTGTGTATTCAGTCTCATATGAATTACTTATAATATCTTTGGGGAGTGGTAAGGATACTTTATTCAAGTTGTCTAGGATCACAACTTGGGATCAATGTCATTTTATATTTTAATAAGCATTTATTAAATTTGTATCCTTTGTAGATAATTGCATTGTTTTGTATTGTGTGTGCCTTTCTAATTTATCTCCATTTGAACACTTAAAGGAAATTGTATCCTGTCTATAAAACTCCCATCCTACAACTATTTTGAATATGTTTAATTTTATTTTTGCCAGTGCTTCAAGAGATGTAAAACCACACACACAAAGGGTTTGTATTTTAGATAAATTGCTCAGTAGGCAAATTTTATTACAGAAGAGGAAACATTGCCTGTAATAGCCTAGTTGTTCTCATTCCCTGTCGACTCACTGGACACCCCTGGCCCCACTGACAAAGAACAATTGGCAGGTTTGAGAGGAAAGTAGCAGCTGCAGACGTGACCAGCTTCGAACTCTTTTATGTGCATTCTGCCAGAGGAAGAAAACTTAACACAGTTATGAACTTTAATTCTGATTATATTCTAGCTTTAAAGTCTAATTATTTAGCGGTTTAAGTAAATCAGTATGTATTTACAAGAAAGATAATGTTACCCATAGGGATCTGGTGGCTGAATTTGTATCTTTGGTGTGAAAGGTGAGGCTATGAAAATCCAAATAGTTTAGTTTTTTAATGGCACCCAGTGATCAAGACAAAACTCTTAGCAAAAAACAAAAATTGTTTAGAGTTGGTCTATAATAAAATGAATAACTTGTGACTTTTAAAATTATTTCCCTCCTCTAGTCTCTTAGTGATCTAGTGATCTATGTCCATAAAATTTATATATTTGGTCTTTATCCAGAATAATGAACAATGACTTTTATTTGATTGATTCATTCAGGGTATCTATGAACCTTGTACTAGGTACAGCACACAAAATTAAGGCAACATCTCCCTTAATAAGGTCATGAGTTTTTGAGTGAGATTAATTTTTGGTCTATAAGTTTGTACTATTTACCTAGTTTGTCTGAACCTGAGTAACAGCTGCTATAAAACAATGATCATAATATGTACTTCATAAAGTTGTTAGCAGAACACACACTGTTTGGTGCTGCCTTTTCTTGGAACTATGTATACAACTGGAACTCAGGAAACCTAGATTGTAGGTGAGTTTCATGACTTTGGACAACTATTGCCCATATTTTGCTGTGTATAATGTGTTCTTTTTGCTCAAAGTTTTGAAGGAAAAATAAGTATGCACATTATACATTAGTAGCACCAATTCCATGTTTACATAAATTACATAAGTTACATAAGTTACATATACTGGTACATAAAATTTCTTCTAACTTGTATCTGTTCTTGTGTTTTGTAATTATTTATTGTGTAAAATTTCTTGTACCATAGTATGTTAAAAATAAAGGATAAAATTCCTTTAAAATACAAAAAAACACTTATCTAAATATAAATGAATAAATAATTGAATTAAAAAATTAAAACGAAAGATTTTTTTCCTGAAAGTTTGGGGCAAAAACATGGGTGTACATTATACACAGCAAAATATGGTAGTTTCCTTTCTCTGGCCCCCAGTTTTCTCATCTAGAAAATAAAGGGACTTCTGTTGCTTCTACCTGGTGCTTTCCAAGGTGCATTTTACCTCTAAGTTTCTCTTTCCAAGAACACAAAGACAGCACAATCTGATATCAGTCATTCACTATACTGTTAAAACTAGTCTTATATTTCCAATATGCTGTGATAGAGTTGATTTTCTAGTACTCTTACCTCACTTTCATTTCCATTTATCTCCAAGTTCTTCTTTGATTAAACAAAATTTCCATCTTTAACCTATTCTCGACCAACCATCAGCCTACCAGTTCTCAAATTCTGCGAACTGTCCATTTACCTCTTAGTTTTGATCACAGCATTGCCATGCCAAGAAATGCCTTTCCTCGTGTCTTCTCTTTCATCTTTAGTTATTAAAATGCTAGTCGTCCTCCAGAATTAGCTGAAGTATTAACTGCTGTACGTATTCTCCCTCTGGCCTCTTGCTGCTAAGAAGCCACCCATTCTCTGCTTTCCCTCTTAATTCAGCTTATCTCTCCTACATACCTAGTGGAAAATACACAGGCTTTGAAACTAGAAAGCCTTTAGTTTGAATTTGATTTCTATAATTTATTTTCCTGTATGGCCTTGTAATTTGTTTAGCTCCCAGGAGCCTCAGTTTATTCACCCACTAAATGGATATGATGAAACCTACCTAATGGGGTTGTTTAGCATATTTCATAAATTAATGCATGGAAATCCTGAGTAAATTCTCAGTAAATGTTTGATCATGATTTTTCCTGCTCTTACTCTTTTTCCTTATCTAACAGGTATCTAGATAGGTATTAAATTTTTGTAATTAATTTGAAAACCTCTAAATTTAAAGCTTATGCCTTATTCTTTAAAACACAGCAACATTTTGCACTCCCTTTACAGCTATGAAGTGATTTTCTTACTCTTTTATTCTTTTCAATATTAAAAGTCATGCTCATTGTAGAAAAATTAGGGGACTCAGAAACTAAAAAAGAAGAAAATTTAAATTGTCATAATCCCATAATTGTAAGATTACTGCTGCTGTATTTTTTATTTTGACATTTTTCTGTGTCTGTGTATACACATTTGTAAATGTGTGTAAAACAAGTATTAGAAAATAACTATAATGATTTTCCAAATATCATTATATTGAATATAACAAATAGCTTTCTTATCAATATACTACATTATATTTTAAAATATTTATGAGTTCCATCAATTTGTTTAACTAATGATAAAACTACACATAGTTAATCTTTACTTAACAATTTCTTTCTCATAAGTTCCTGTAAGTAAAATTTTTAATTAAAAAGATGCATGTGTATACATTTAAAGCTTTTATTTCATAATGTTCCCTCCCATGTACTGTGTCAATACCCATTCTAACCTATAATGTTTAGTAGTGCTATAAAATAAAATCCACCAACATATTAGTCCTCATTAGAATCTTTGTAGTAGGAATTACTATTCCTATTTTACATATTTTAAAATGAGGCCATACAAAAGGTTGAGGAACTTGTTCAGGGATACACCTAATTAATGGCAAATCTATGAATTCCTATGTAGTGTTCTAACCCTACCATTCTTTTTCTCCATATATAGTAGCTTTATTCATTCATCTAATCATATGTGCAGTTAACATATATTTTGAGTGTCTAGTTAGATGATAAAGATATTGTGTTGAACACAGTTCCTAACATTATAGAACTTAAAACCTGGCAATGAAAGCAAACCTTAACTGAATAAGTTGCTAGTTCCAAATTATATAATAGTAAGCCTACAATTTTTTAAAAATATGGTAAGCATAGATAGCAGGTGGACCTGACCTAGAAGCAAAAGTTAGGGAAGGAGTACATTGAGTATAAGCCTTCTAAGCTGAGACAGGATAGATAAGTGTGTTTCAGCTAGACTTGGGGCTTGCTTGGGGTGCAAGTAGAAGGGCAAATTTTTGCAGACCACGGTTTCTCAATCTAAGCATTCTTGATATTTTTGGCTGTATATTTCTTTGTCATAGGGAGCTCTCCTGTGCATTGTGGGAAGTTTAGCAGCATTGCTGACATCTACCTGTAGAAACCAATAATAGCCCACCACCTAGTTATAAAACAACACTCTTCCTGAGAACCACTAATCTAGACTTAGTGAAAAGCAGTTACAAGGTGAGCATGGTACTTTCTAGAAATGGAAGGAAGCTCAGTGTGACTGGAGCAAGGAATAGGAAGTAGCAACTTTTTTCAAATCATGCAAGGTTCATACTATACTGAACCTTAAAGGTCCTGTTAATTACTTTGGACTGTATTTAAACAGCACTGGGAATCCAACAACTTGTGAAACACAGAGTGGCATAATTCAGATCTACATTTAGAAAAGATCATTTTCAAAGTTCTAGGTTAAAAGTGTATTAGTAGCGTTAAAGGGAAACATTTAGGAGGCTTCTGAAGTCACCTATGTAAGAATATATAGATAATTACTGTGGATATGGAGAAAACAATACAGATTCTAGAATTTTTAAGAGAGTTAGCAGATTTAATGATGGACTGGCTTCTAGAAGGATACAAAAGAAATGATCAAAGATGACTGCTGGTCTTCTGACTTGTACAACTGAATGGATGGAAGTGTCATTCCAAAAAATGAGAGAAATGTAGGAGGATAAAGTTTCAAACACAAATTCAGTACTTTTTTTGTGACCATAAGGAGTTTCCAGTGCTCTTAACACATTCAACTGCCCAACAAGCAGTTGCACAGATGACCTGGAGCTCAGAGAAGAAATGCACATCAGAGAAAGATTTGGAAGTCATCATCATAGGGGTGGTAAATCAATAACAGGAAGGGAAATAAAAAAAATTCACAAATATGTGGAAATTAAACATTATACTCCTAAACAACAAAAAGCTCTAAGAAATCAAAAGGGAAATCAAAGATACGAGAAAGTGAAGATGGGATGTTTGCAGCCGCAGTCGCTCTGTAATGCCAGCACCTCCTCTAGCTTGCCGAGCTCCAGCCGAAGGAGAAGGGAGTAGGGGTAAGTAAAGAGGTCCCTATACCATGGCTTGTACAAAGCAGACTGTTCACAAATCATCTGGTGTTAAAAGGCTGAGGAAGTAACTGGCTACCAAAGCCGCTCACAAGAGTGCACCCTCTACTGGAGGGGTAAAGAAACCTCATCATTATTGGCCTGGTACTGTGGCACTTCGTGAAATTAAGTATATCACAAGTCCACTGAACTTCTGATTTACAAACTTTCCTGCCAGAGTCTGGTGCAAGAAATTGCTCAGGACTTTAAAACAGATCTGCACTCCCAGAGTGGAGCTATTGGTGCTTTGCAGGAGGCAAGTGAAGCCTATCTGGTTGGCCTTTCTGAAGACACCAACCTGTGTGTTATCCATGCCAAACATGTAAGAGTTATGCCAAAAGACATCCAGCTAGGCACACCACATACATGGAGAATGTGCTTAAGAATCTACTATGATGGGAAACATTTCATTCTTAAAAAAAAACTCTTCTTTCTGTTACTGGTAGTTCTGAACGTTAGATATCTTTCCCATGGGGTCAAAAAGGTAGCTAAAGCTGATAAGTATGATTGCAAATGGAAAATAGGGGACAGAAATCAGGTATTGGCCATTTTTCCATTTAATTTGTGTGTGAATTTTTTAAATACAAATGCAGGGATATAAAAGCATTAATGCAAGTCAAGGTATTTCTCTGAACAAGTTTCAAGCAGTTCAATTTTATAACAACATAAATAAACCTGTTAAATTTTTTGGACAATGCCAGCATTTGGGTTTTTTAAAAATAAGTAAATTTCTTATTGGTAGCAACTAAGTGGTGTTTGTAGCATTTTTATCATACAGTAGATTTCATCCACTTACTATAGTTTTCTAATTGAGTTGTCCTACATGCAAGTATGTTTTTAATGTTGTCTGTTTTCTGTTCTGTTCCTGTAAGTTTGCTATTAAAATACATTAAACTATAAAAAAATGAAGATGGGAAAAAGGAAACACAATACATCAAAATTTATGGGATTCAGCAAATGCAGTTCTAGGACACATGTTTATAGCAATAAATGTCTGCTGTAAAAAATAAAAGGATCTCAAATAAATAACTTAATTTTTCACTTTAAGACACTAGGTAAAGAAGAATAAACCTAGCCAAAGATAGCAGTGGGAAGGAAATAATAAAGATGAGAAGAGAAATAAATGAAATAGAGAGTTGAAAAATAAAAGATCAACAAATTAAAAGCTCTTTTTGAAAAGATAAACAAAATAGACAAATATTTAGATAGAGTGACTAAGGAAAAGAGAGAGGATTCAAATAATTAAAATTAGAAATGAAACATGAGCCTTTGCAACTGACACCACAGAAACACAAAGGATTATAAGAGGTCTATTATGAACAATTATAGAAAAACAAATTGGATGGCCTAGAAGAAGTTAATAAATTCCTAGAAATAAATAACCTACCAAAACTGAACCATGGGAAAAAATAGAAAATCTGAACAGACCAGTAGCAAGTTAAGGAAATTCAATCAGTAACCAGAAATTTCCCAATAAAGAAAGTCTATGAACAGATGGTATCACTGGTGAATTCTACAAAATGTTTAAAGAAGAATTAATACCAATTCTTTTCAACTTTTCCAAAAACTTGAAGAGGATAGAACACTTCTGAGCTGATTTTACAAGGGCAATATTACCCTGATTCCAAAACCAAACAGGGACACTCCAAGAGGAAAAAATAAAAGGTAAATATCCCCAATGAACATAGATTCAAAAACCCTCATAAATACTAGCAAACTGAATTCAGCAGCACATTAAAAGCTCATATGCTATGATTGAGTGGGATTTTTTCCTGAGATGCAAGGATGATTCAGCATACAGTAATCAATACATGTGATGCACCACACTAATATCATAGAATGAAAGATAAAAATTATATGATCATCTCAATAAATGTAGAAAAGGCATTTAACAAAATTCACCTTTCCTTAATAATAAAAACTCAACTAATTAGGTATAGAGCATACCAAGACCACATATAGCAATCCCATAGCTAACATCATAGTTAGTGGTGAAAAGCTGAAAGTTTTCTCTAAAATTAGGTATAACATGGATGTTCACTCTCATCACTTCTTTTCAACATAGTACTGAAATTTTTAGACCAAGAAACTAGGCAAGAAAATGAAATAAATACATCCAGATCAGAAAGGACTGGGTAAAATTCCTCTTTGCAGATGACATTATTTTATATATAGAAAATCCTTAAGACTCTACCAAAAAATTATTAGATCTAGTCAATTGATTCAGTGAAGTTGCAGGATACAAAATCAACATACAGAAATAAGTAGTATTTGTATAGTCTAACAATGAAATATGTGAACAAGAAATTTAGGAAACAATCACATTTACAACAGCATCAAAGACAATAAAATATTTAATAATAAATTTAGCTAAGGAGGTGAAAGATCTGTACATTGAAAATTATAAAACATTGATGAAAGTAATTGAAGAAAACACAAATAAGTGGAAAAGTATCCTGTGTTCATGGATTAGAATAATTATTATTTTTCAGGTGTCCATGCTAATCGAAGTGATATGTAGATTCCATGAAATTTGTATCAACACTCCAGTGGGCCCTCATTGGTGCATCTCAGTGGATTGAGTGCCAGCCTGTGAACCAAAGGGTTGCCAGTTTGATTCCCAGTCAGAGCACATGCATGGGTTGCAGGCCAGGTCCCTAGTAGGAGGAGCTTGAGAGAAACACATTTATGTTTCTCTTCCTCTTTCTCCTTCCCTTCCCCTCTGTTTAAAAATAACTAAATAAAATCTTTAAAAAACATGCAATGACATTTGTTTACAGAAAAATAATTCTAATATTTATTTGGAACCACAAAACCTTGAATAGACAAAGCAATTTTGAACAAGAGCAAAGCTGGAATCATCACACTTCAAAGTTGTACTTTAAGGCTCTAGTAATCAAAACAGTATTGTACTGCCATAAAAATAAACCAACATAACACAATAGAGAACACAGAAATAAACACTCACATATAGAGTCAACTAATCTTCAATACAGGCACCAAGAACACAATAGAGAAAGGGTAGTCTATTTAATAAATAGTGTTGGGAAAACTGAATATCCACATGCAAAAACTCTTATCTTACAGCACACATAGGAAATTGACTCAAAATGGATTAAACCTTTAAACATAAGACCTGAAATTGTAAAATACCCAGAAGAAAACATAGGAATAGAGTTATCTGAGATTGATATTTTGAGTGAGTTTTTGGATCTGACATCAAATGCACTGGGTGGAAAAGAAAAAATAAACAAATGAGATTAAATCAAACTAAGAAATTTCTGCTCAACAAAGAAAAAAAATCAACAAAATTAGAATGTCACCCTATGGAATGAGAGAAAATAATTGCACACACTATATATATATGTCCTGTAAGGGGTTAATGCCAAAATATATAAGGAACCCATTTAACTCAATAGCAAAGAGATGTATAACCCATTTGAAAAACAGGCAAAGGCAGTAAATAGAAATTTTTCCAAAGAAATCATACAAATGGCCAAGTATATGAAAAAAATCTTCAACATCATTAATCATAAAGAAAATTCAAATCAAAACCATATTGAGAGTACCTTATTCTTGGTGGGATGGCTATTATCAAGTGTCAAATGATAACAATTGTTGGCAAGGATGTGGAGAAAACTCGTATATATTGATGGGAATATAAATTGCTACAGCCACTATAGAAAACAGTATGGAGTTTTCTAAAAAAAATTAAAACAGAACTACCACATGATCCAGCAATTCCCCTTCTCAGTATATATCTGAAGGGAATGAAATCAGTATTTTGAAGAGATATCTGCACACTCATGTTTATTGCAGCAATTTTCATAGTAGCCATGATATAGAAACATGTCTTTCAATGGATGAATAGTTAAAAGAAAATGTGGTTTGTGAGTATATATTTTTATATATTTATAATTTATGTATAAATACACAATCGGTCATAAAAAGAAAATTCTGCTATACGTTACAACACTGATCAGCCATTATTCTGCATGAAATAAGTGAAAAATAGAAAGACAAATATTGTATGATCTCACTTGTATGTGGAATCTAAAAAAAATATTGAGAGTAGGGCAAGATGGCTGAGGAGTGAATGGAAGTCAGACTAACCTCCTCCCAGGACCAATGTGGAACTACAACTAAATTGTGAAGAAGTCACCCAGAACAAACATCTGAACAATAGTGAGAGAGAAGCCTTATAACCTTAGAGAGAAGAACCAGCTTCAGCATTACCTGACTGGTAAAAAGTATGGTGGAGACTTGTGAATGCTGGCTGGACACTCACAGGCAGCAGCACTGGAGGGATAATTACTCAGCCTGTTGGGTCCTTCTAAGAAGAGCAGGGTCTAAACCCTAAGTTGAGATCCCCAGCTCAGAGCACCAGATCCCAAAAGTGCACAGATAACAACCAGCGGCACAAAGCAGCAGGGTTGCTCTCTGCCAGAGATGGATGGCTGGAGACACAAAGAACTGTTTAAAGGGCCAATGCACAACTTTTCATTTGCAGCCACTTACCCTGGGCTACGGCAAAGGCAGGGGCAGAGTGGGTTAGAGATGATTGAGGAGGGACTGGGGACTAGAAACTCAGGAGACTGGACAGCTACATGCAAAAAAAAAAAAAAAAAGGAAATCTACTACCAACTTACACCAAACACAAAGGTAAACTCAAGATTGATAAGAGACTTAAATATAAGTCATGATACCATAAAAGTCCTAGAGGAGAAGATAGGCAGGAAAATCTCAGATAATCCAAACAGCAATATTTTCACCAATATGTCCCATAGAGCAAGGGACATAAAGGAAAGAATAAACAAATGGGACTTCATCAAAATAAAAATCTTCTACATGGCTAAAGAAAACATCAACAAAATGAAAATGGAACCAACCATATGAGAAAATATATTTGCCAATGATACCTTGAACAAGGGTTTGATCTCCAAAATATATACAGAACTCACACAACTCTACTCCAGAAAGATAAACAATCCAATTGAAAAATGGGCAGAGGACATGAACAGACACTTCTCCAAGGAGGACATACAGAGGCTCAAGAGACATATGAAAGGATAGTCAGCATCACTAGCCATCAGAGAGATGCAAATTCAAACCACAATGAGATTCCACTTCACACTGATCAGAATGACCATCATAAACAAATCAACAAACAAGTGCTGGCGAGGTGTGGAGAAAAGGGAACCCTAGTACACTGTTGGTGGGAATGCAGACTGGCTCAGCCGCTGTAGAAAACAGTATGGAATTTCCTCTGAAAACTAAAAATGGAACTGCCTCTTTACCCAGTAATTCCACTGCTGGGATTATACCCTGAAACACCAATTCAAAAGAACCTATGCACCCCAATGTGCACAGCAGCAGAATTTACAGTATCCAAGCCCTGGAAGCAACCTAAGTGCCCATCAGTAAATGAGTTGATCAAAAAGCTATGGTACATTTATACAATGGAATACTATAGAGCAGAAAGAAAGGAGGAGATCTTACCCTTCGCAACAGCATGGATGGATCTGGAGAGCATTATGCTAAGCAAAATAAGTCAGGCAGTGAAAGACAAATACCATATGATCTCATCTATAAGTGGAACCTAATCCACAAAACAAACAAGCAAACACAATATAACCAGAAACATTGAAATAAAGAACAAAGTGACAGTAACTGAAGGGAAGGGGAAAGGGGATGAAAAGGGAAAGAAGGGGAAGGGTTGTCAAGGAATATGTATAAAGGACCCATGGACAAAGCCAAAGTGGGGAAGGATTGAGGGTGGGAGGTGGGGGTGGGTACAGCAGGGGAGAGTGGTGGTGGAAAAATGGAGGCAACTGTACTAGAACAACAATAAGAAAAATAATGATAATAAAATAAAAATACAAAAAAGTAAAAAATGTTGATCTCTCATTAGAGAGTGGAGTGGTATTTACCATGGCCTTGGCAGTATAAAAGAAAAGGGAGGTGTAGGTCAAAGGGCACAAATTTTCAGATATAAGATGAATAAATTCTGAAGACCTAATGTAGAGGATGCTGGATATAGTTAGTAATAACATACTGTATACTTGAAATTTGCTAAGACAGTAGATTCCAGTGTTCTTACCACACACATACAAACACAAACACACACGATAATTATGTGATGTGATGTGAAATGCTAATTAGCTTAATTAAAGTAATTACTTTACAATGTGTATGTATATCAAAAATGCTATAAACCTTAAAATATACAATTTTTTGTCAATTGTACCTCCATACAGCTGAAAAAATAAAGAAAGGTGATAATAATAAGCTAATTATTTACTTTTTTAAAAAGTGATGTTGTGATTATTGGATAGTGTTGTAGCTTTTCACTTCTTTCCAGCTGCTCATCAACCTATTAGTTCATGAAAAGTAACTAAACAATTCTGTGTGCTCACAGGAACTATTTTTCAGGACACATATCTTTGGCTCTTCAAAAGCTTAAAATGGGGTTAAGGAGATGAACCTTAGGCAAAAAGGCAATGAGAGAAGAATACGAGGAAGCGTATAATCAAGTACTAAATTGGGCGATGCAGACAATACATGCTATAAGCATTCAGAAAAAGGAGTCTGTGTGGGCTGATGTTGTCAGGGAAAATCTCACAATAAAATGGGCCCTGATCTGATTTTAAGAGATGACAAGATTTGGAGATAATTCTCTTTTTCACTTTTTATTTTAGTTTTGAGTATATTTTAATGATTATGCTATTACAGGTGTCCTATTTTTTCTCCTCTTTATTGCCCTCTGTTCTGTACGCCCCTCCCTCCAGCATTCCCTCTTCCTTAGTTCATATCCATGTGTTGTACATGTAAGTTCTTTGGCTTTTCCATTTCCTATACTATTATTAACCTCCCCCTGTCTATTTTGTGCCTACCAATTGTGCTCCTTATTCCCTGTACCTTTTCCCCCATTCCCCCTACCGCACTGAAAACCCTCCATGTGATCTCCATTTCTGTGATTCTGTCCCTGTTCTAGTTGTTTGCTTAGTTTTTGTTTTTGTTTCTTAGGTTCAGTTGTTGATAGTTGTGAGTTTGTTGTCATTGTACTGTTCATAGTTTTGATCTTTTTCTTAGATAAGTCCCTTTAACATTTCACATAATAAGGGCTTGGTGATGATGAACTCCTTTAATGTTACCTCATCTGGGAAGCGCTTTATCTGCCCTTCTATTGTAAATTATAGCTTTGCTGGATAGAGTAATCTTGGGTGTAGGTCTTTGCCATTCATGACTTTGAATACTTCTTTCCAGCCCTTTCTTGCCTACT
Organism: Carollia perspicillata; assembly: GCA_004027735.1. Lineage (NCBI taxonomy): Eukaryota > Metazoa > Chordata > Mammalia > Chiroptera > Phyllostomidae > Carollia > Carollia perspicillata. The sequence goes on along the minus strand of PVKM010003584.1, from coordinate 10,615 downwards.
AGGTTTATTTTGATAATCAGGTGATAGTCTTATGTGAACTTTTTTGTAGATAACTCTGTCCTTTTCTCTTGCTGGTTTTAAGATTCTCTCCTCTCTTTAATCTTGGATAGTTTAATTATGATGTATCTTGGTGTGTTTCTTCTTAGATCCAACTTCTTTGGGACTCTCTGAGCTTCCTGGACTTGCATGTCTAATTCTTTTGTCAGATTGGAGAAGTTTTCCTTCATTATTTGTTCAAATAAGTTTTCAATTACTGGGTCTTCCTCTTCTCCTTCTGATACTCCTATGATTTGGATGATAGAACATTTAAAGTTGTCCAAGAGATTCCTCAGCCTCTCCTCATTTTTTTTGAATTCATTTTTCTTCATTCTGTTCTGGTCAAATGTTTATTTCTCCCTTTTGTTTCAAATTGTTGACTTGAGTCCTGGTTTCCTTCCTGTCACTGTTGGTTCCCTGTATATTTTCCTTTATTTCACTTTGCATAGTCTTCATTTCTTCCTTTATTTTGTGACCATATACAATCATTTCTGTGAGCATTCTGATTACCAGTGTTTTGAATTCTACATCTGATAGGTTGTCTATCTCCTCATCACTTAGTTCTTTTTCTGGAGTTTTGATCTGTTTTTTTTAATTGTTGTTCAAGTACAGTTGTCTCCAATTTCACCCCACCACACCCATCCCCAACTTCCACCCTCTAACCTACCCCCTTTGGCTTTGTCCATATGTCCTTTATACATGTTCCTTGATGGCCCTTCTCCTGTTATCCCCTATTATCCTTCTCTCTCCTCCTCTCTGATTACTGCCAGTTTGTTCTTTATTTCAGTGTCTCTGGTTGTTAATTTGCTTGCTTGTTTGCTTTGTTGATTAAGTTACACTTATAGGTGAGATCATGTGATATTTGTCTTTCACCACCTGGCTTATTTCACTTAGCATAATTCTCTCTAGTTCCATCCATGCTGTCACTAGGGGTAGGAGTTCTTTCTTTCTGCTGTGTAGTATTCCATTATGTAAATGTATCACAGGTTTTTGATCCATTCATTTACTGATGAGCACTTAGGTTACTTCCAGCTCTTGGATATTGTAAATTATAATGGTATGATCTGTTCTTTCATTAGGGCCATACTTCTTTGTCTTTGCACACTGGTTATGTTGTAAGGGGCAGAGCCTTAGACATTTGCTAGGAAATCTAAGCACCCTGGGCTCAAAACAGTCACAGATTCTAATTTAAAGGAGCAGAAAGAAAGTGGGGTGGTCATACCTTACATAAAGGACAAAAAATGAAGCTTCAGGAAAAACTATCACTGCACATGGAGCACCACAAAACACAGTGATAGTTTTTCTTAAAACAAATGGATCAAGAAACAAGTGGGATCCATATCTACTTTGTGAATTGAGGGAAGAGAACCCTCAGCATATATAGGAGTATGTATGTCAGAGGGCATTCAAAGCCATGAAGTGCACATTGTACAGTATTCTTGGCTTATTATATCTGGTGGTCAGAAAGTAGTATAATATAAAACATTACTTTATACAAATAAAAATATGTTCTCAACTTGAATTTAACATTTACATGAACTTTTAGGGTAACAAATGGGATATTAAAGACATTCCATTTTGTTGCTATAAATCCAAGGGTAATAAAATAAATTCTCTTTTGCCTGTTAGGGATACTTTGGTGGAAAATCCTGGGAAGCTCTGAAATGCTTGGTAGTTTATAAATCAGTTATTATTATCTCAATAAAATATTGGGGAAGATGCAATAAATTCCAAGGATACTAAATCAATTCAGGGATTATGAGGTGGCCAAACTTTCTGAGAATTAGCTCTCTTCAAGGCTGGTTGGTAATCACGGGGAAATCCTAGAAGGTCTTCAAATCCCTTCAGGGTATCTAGGTATATAAAAATTAGTCAAGAAAAATGATAACATATTTTTATCTTTCTTCTTACTTCTATCATTTCAGTCTTCTGTACACTAAAAAATACTACTGATTAAATTTCCCGTGTACCATGTCGTAGGCCAAGCAGTTTGCACATCCTACTTATCTTAGTCCTTACAACATCCCTGTGAAGTAGGATTGTTATCTTTATTTTATATAAGAATGCTGCAGGACAGGGAGAGGTCATGTAATTTGCCCATGGTCACGCAGCTGGAAGTGGCAGAAAAGGAACTGAAATTCAAGTTGTTGTTTGTTGTTTTTATCCAAAGTCTAAGAGTTATTCATTTCTAGGAAGGAATGTATTCTAAATTCTAAGATGTTATATGGACCCTTGCTCAATTATCATTCATTTCAGAGTCTTAAGCCTTGTTGACCTTAAACAAATAGCTAGATATTTACCCAGCAAAATGGTTTTATTTAGGAACATCAAAGAATTGCAATTCAGGGCATGTATTCTAATGGTGAACTACACATAAGTCTAGAGAACCAAGGAGAGGAATATTCTTTTATAGCCATGAGCCACATAACGATGTTTTGGTAAACATTGGACCAAATATATTATGGTGGTTCCATAAGATTATAATAGAGCTGAAAAATTCCTATTGTTGAGTGACATCATGATCACCATAAAGTCATAGCATGATGCATTACGCATGTGTTCATGGTGATGGTGGTGTAAACAAACCTATGGCACTGCCAGGTGTATAAAAGGAGAGCACATACAATTATGTGAGAGTAAATAATACTTGATAATAAATGACTGCTACTGGTTTGTGTGTTTACTACACTATACATTTATCACTATTTTAGAGTGGACTTTTTCTACTTATAAAAAAGCTTTGCTATAAAACTGTATGATGTGTTATGCCAGGAGAAGCCTCACACGTCTTGTGTTTACTGTGTCTGTTGCATCATTTTCTTGGGTTTGATTTAATCTTGTGTTGTTTTGTACAGTAACATGCTATACAGGCTTCTGGCCTGGGAGCTATAGACTGTACCAGCTAGGTTTGTATAAATGCATGCTACGATGTTCTCACAATGACAAAAATCACCTAAAGAAACATTTCTTAGAATATATCCCCATCCTTAAGTGGCACATGACTGTCTAGAAGAAAAGGATAATTCAGAGAAACTGTTGTAAACAGACTCCAATGGAGGATGCTGGGTGTTTGAAGTGTAGTGGCTTTTCATTGGCTGAGCTGTAGCAGTCTTTCATTGGTTGAGTGGTTGCTGGGAGAGGAGGATATCCTCCTTCTTCTGTTGGAATAGTACAGTGAAAACCATTTTCCTCTTGCAAATGGAAATTATGTCTCTTCCTTTTGGGTTAATTGATAATGAGTGGTAGGTCATGAGAGCTCCCCCTACATGCCCTCCCAACTCCAATTTAAATGAGATTTCTGTTAATCAATCTTCAAAGCCTCCATTCTGGAATTATCTCATGGCACCTGTAGTCATTTCTACTTTATTTTCTGTACTCTTTCCCCTCTAAGGCTAATTCTTCTTCCTGTGCTCTGGGGTCCACTTCTTCCTACACTGCAGGAGTCTTAGTTATCAGTTTGCATCTCTTTCTTTGTAGCAGTAGTTTTCAAACTTTAGTTCACATGAAAATCACCTGTAGAGTATGTTAACACAGATTTGTGAGCCATGCATCTAGGGTTGCTGATTTGGTAGGTCTTGGGTGTAACCCACCAAATGATAATTTGCATTTTGAACAAACTCCCAGTTTGTGCTGATGCTGCTAGCCCAAAGATGATACTTTGAGAACCACCACTAAAGACTCTAGAGCAGAGGTTGGCAAACAACAAACTAAAAAATGATTTTTACATTTTCAAATGGTTGAAGAAAAATCAAAAAAGAATAATATTTCCTCACATGAGAAGAGTATATGAAATTTAAATTTTAATGTTTGTTAATAAAGTGTTGTTGGAACACATTCTGTTATGTGTATAGCCGCTTTCTCACTGCACCATCAAAGTTGGGTAGTTGTAACAGAGTAGAGCCGTGGTGACTGCAATTGTATGACTGGCAGGCCTAACATATCTGCTGTCTGAACCTTATAGAATCAGTTTCCAAACTGCCCTCCTTCCCCCTAAGTAATTCTCACCCTAGCTGCACATTGTAGTCACTTGAAGAGCTTTATAAAATACGGATGGCTGGGTTCTGCCACCAGAGATTCTGATTTAATTGGTCTGGAAGATAAGTGAGTGGAACCTTAACATTTCACCTTATCTTCTGCATCCTGTCTAAATAAAACAAAACAAAAAGCCAAGCAAATCTACCAAAGTTATTCTGCCTATAAGAAAGGACTAAATAGTCCAATCTCATTATTTTGTAGATAAGGGAAATGTACATAAATATGAATTATTTGTCCCCGTAACAGTCATCGTCACTGTTATTATTGTATTATTAGCTAATTATAATTGCATAGTCTTAATATTTTAAAAATAAAAATATTAGGTTATATTCTAAAATGTATTACATGCTTGTCTGAGTCTATTTGAGCTTAGTCTGTTAAACCAAAATGCTACATCCTGGGTGGCTTATAAATAACAGACATTTATTTCTCACAGTTTGGAAGCCTGGAAGCTTAAAATCAAGGTGCCGAGCTGATTCAGTGTCTGGTAAGAATCCAGTTCCGCCTGGTTCATAGACAGCTGCCCTTTCAATGTGTCCTCAAGTGGTAAAGGGCAAGGAGTTTTCTGGAGTCTCTTATGAATGGGACACTAAACCCGTTCATAAGGACCTAATCACCTCTAAAAGGCCACACCTCCAAATATCATTACATTGGGGATGAGGTTTCAACATATAAATTTTGGGGGAATACATTCATTCTATATAGCAAGGTTTAGTGCAAAAGAACAAGTTCGGTGGGTAATGGAAGATAGAAGAAGGTAAAGGGGCGATAAATGGTGATGGAAGGAGAATTGATTTGATGTGGTGAACATACGATACAATATGCAGATGATGTGTTATAGAGTTGTACACCTGAAACCTATATAACTTTATTAACCCATGTTACTCTGATAAATTCAATACAATAAATAAAAATAAATAGAAAGGAAATATATATAGATGTCATGTTCTAAACACAGTGCAGTAGGTAAAAATTGACTAGAGTCAAGTCTCCTTGATAGCCACTTGTTCACTTAAGAAACACACACAGTAGTTGACTTGTGTTTAAGGGCCGTACTTTAAGAAAAATATACCACACACTGGAATTACACGCATTCCAGGGAGATGTTGGCACTACAAGAGGCAGAGGAACTGAGAAGAATTCAGGAAGAGGTAGATGCCTGTCCCTGGTGTCATGATCATGGCCGTCTCACTGAGAATAGCAAGAGCAATGGGCACAGGTCTGGGGCGATCATGACACCAGGGACAGGAACCTACCTCTTCCTGAATTCTTCTCAGTTCCTCTGCCTCTTGTAGTGTAGACGTCTCCCTGAAATGCATCTAATTCCATGGACAGTGCCAAAGCAGGGTAGGATTGAGGGCTGGAGTTGGGGATGGGAGGGGCAGGGGAAAGTAGTGGAGGGAAAATGGAGATAACTGTACTTGAACAGCAGTAAAAAAAAGAAATAAAAGAACAATAATAGGCAAATCCTCTCACAGGTCCTAGAATTTCCTCCCTGCATCTTTATTGTTCTCAATCCCTAAGAGAGGATAGCTGGATAAACAGCTCATTATGTGTGAGGCCACCCTAGTATACAGAAGGGTATAAAATGAGTAATGAAAGTTGTCTAACTTCTCCTCCTAAACCAAGTTCTAATCCCCAATGATCAATGCTATTAAATATTTTACACACACACACACACAGTTACCTATAATAATTATATATACATATATACACAAGTATAGGCATACTATGTAAACTAGTTAACAACCTTATTTTTACATTCCATATTATAACTTGGACATCTTTCCAAAGAAGAATATGTACCTTATATGTTTCTAATAACTGCATAGTGTTTGGTGACACAGAAGAACTATAATATTACAAATAAGCCTTCCAATGTTTGATATTTATAATATATATGTATACATAAAATATATATGTGCTTGTATATATATCTACATCTAAACCTATATATACCTTTATCCATATCTAAACCTAGAATTAGTTCCTGAATGTTGAAGTTGAATAACTACAACAAAGAAAGAGTTCCTTCTATAATATTTTATAGATTATTTTCCAAAAAGTTTTCACCCATTAATGCATTGCCATTAGTACTTGATATATCAATTAAAAAATCTTTTCTAATTTTATGCTTTACTCTAAATATGAATGAGGTAGAGCATCTTTAATGTTTTTATGTGGACTTTTTGTAAAGTGCCACTTTATGTTCTTTGCCTTATTTTAATTTAGTTTTATATTTATTATCAGTTTCTGAAAATCCTTTGTATTTTAAAGAAATTTTTTATTATGTTGCAAATATTTTTCTGTTTTTTTTTGCATGTAATTTAGATAAGCAGAAGATTTTTATTTTAATATAGTTTCAATTGTTAATCTTTTCTCATATGACTTCAGTCTTCTCCACTCAATATTGTATACACCAAAACCTAATCTGTTTTCTTCTAATATGTTTATGGTTTCAATTTTTATACTTAAATCTTTGATTCATCTAGACTACTTTGATGATAGGATTCATCTTTGATCATCTTATGACACTGTGTTCTAAGTATCATCCCCATTTTATACATCTCTGCTATACAAATGGTAACAGAAAGGATCTAACATGGAAGTAATTTTCCAGTACTATTTGCTTTTGAGAGTTAGAACTTAGATTTACTATGCTGCCTCCAAAAATATGGAGCCAGTTATTTTTTTAGCATGTACACTGCCCTGTTAAAGTCTTTGCCTAAAATCAGAGAATACTTTTTAGTGGAACATTGTCATTGTATGAATGCCTCATTTCTTGCAGTTATCACATGAGAATAGTAAGTCAGTTATCCTAGTACACTTACAAAAATTACGAAGTAAATCTATAGATTTAGCCCATGTCTGTACTGGGATGCTGTGGGATGGGTAAGTGCTTGTGGGAGGTCAAGTGTATCTGCAGGTCTTGGGGCCTTCTCTAGAACATACTCACATGAACACTCTTTGTGAAGTCCTATCAGGAGAAGTCCTCGCTGATTGCCTTTCAGGAAAATCTACATGTGTTTTTTTACCTAAAACTTCATCTGTGAACTGTTTTTGAGATTTATCACATTTTCCAGCTCCTTTGCTCTCTCTCTACTGGGCCATCCGAACACCCGAGGGTCTATTTGCATAATTTAAAAGATATAAAGCTGCTCCCCCCATATAGTTTCTAATGGAAAAAATAACAATACTTATTCACAGGTTAAAAATGCAAAATTCTCCTGCGATTTTAATGATTCTGAGCTTCTATGTTTGGGTTCGTTTATTAGGAAGAGCTGCAGGAAATGTGACCTGCTATGACCTCAGAAGAAGAAATTCTGTTGACTGAAATTCTTAGTTCTGCATTTTAAAGTCTAGTAAAAGTTATGGAATGATGAGAGTTGAGCATCATGTCGATTTTTTTTATTGTCCTGGATTCACTGGTTGTGTTGCAAGTGCTTACCATTTGTAATTACCTAGACTTACATGACAGACGGAACTGGGAATCGAATTAAGTAGCTGCCTTCTTTTATGATGCTAAAGAATCTCCAGCTTAAGACAAGATTGCCTTTTTCCTTCCTGAAAAAAAAAAAGGCACAAACAATGACAGCCCAAAATAGCTTTTTAGTCAGAAGTGACGACACTTTCTGAATGCTTGTCATTAACAGAGAAATAGAAAATCCTGCTTTTCTTCTTCTTTTAATTTCTCTCCCTCAAATGCCTTGCTTCCTCCTGAAGCTGCCTCACCTCATTGCCCAGGAGAAATGCCCAGTAGCTCTGACAGTACCTCAGCACCACTGCAGGCTCCAGAGGGGAGGTGGCTTATGCAAAACATATTAAAGAAAAATCCTAAAAGTCACTGCAGCTTTTTCTGGTGAGTTATGCTGATCTTCCCTGTTGCTGTGAGCTGATGGGGAACGTCATGGCAAAGACATACCACTCTTTTTCCTCCCACTATTTTTGCTGCAGTGAGAACTGTTCATTTCTGCTTGCATTTCGCCACATAGCTTAGAATTCTGGCTGAGCATTAGGGCTTCCTAAAGCTGGAAATAAGAGTTTAGGACCTGAAATTGGAGTTTGTACTTTGGCTCAGTAAAAACTGAGTTAATTTGCAGCATCCGGTGCCTGACAAGAATGTCAACAGACAGTAGGATCTGACGATGTTTTACAGATTTTTTTTCTTTATGGGGGCAGAAGCTTTAATTTTTCTCTCTTGCTCTCTCCCTTCCAAAGCCAGCTGAACACATTACATTCAGCAGCAGTAGCTACTGAATCCGTGGTTATGTTAGCCCCTGAAATCTTCTGTCTTCATTCCGAACTCGTCCTCTATTATTGATTGTCACCTACCAATAGAGCTTAGTTTTGGCAAATTGGATGCATTGTTTTATCAGTGAGCCTAGCAACTTTAGATAGCCTGAGATGTGAACAGATACCACAGGACCAGGAAGTGAGAGAAGGCGGTACTTCTCGGCCATGGAACTGCAGATCACCCCAGGGGAACCCAGCTTACATTTTAGGGGACTTTATGAGACAGTGATACTTTGGTTCTGGTTCTATTTGACACTGACACTGAAAAGCAGAGTGAGATGTGTTTGCAGTGATTTGTAATATTTGCCAAACACAGTGCTGCATCCGAATAGCCTGGAATACAGTGCAGAGCCCATATTAAACCTCCACAGGGAAAAGGGTTTCCTCTTCATTTGCGATCTGCCGGATGCAATCCCATTGTAAAGTATCTAATAGGATAACAGCAGGGCTCTCCAGAAACATAAGTAACTCATTGGTTAAATTTCAATTCTTCACCTTCCCCCCTCATCCTTCCTGGGTGAGCTCATTCCACCCCCCTCCCTTTTTTTTTTTAACCCAGTGATTTAAAATGCTAGAAGGAAAAGCAACTGAAGTCTTAACTTTCAGATGCTGAATTCTCCGCTAATTGAAATTGCTGGGCACAATGCTATATATAGCCAATGAAGAGAATTTGAGCTCTCATTCAGTGCCTTCAAGACATGTCGTTTTGTAGTCAGAGAAAACAGAGATCAATGCATTTTCAAACTGACAGAGGGAACGGATGCTCCTTAGTAGCACATGCCCAGGACCGAGTGTGTGGGGCTTGCGCTGTGCTGAGAAGCTGAACACCGGTCCATATGCTCCTTATTTACTGCAATGTTCTTTGCATGTTACTGTGCACTCCGGACTAACGTGAAGGTAAGAGGAGGCGAGCCGGCAACTGAGCACAATATACATGTGAAACCCGCTGCAGAAAATGTCTACCTTGTGTAGCTTCAGGACTTTTTGGATTGCTGGCTGAGCAGGCAGATTATTACAGGTGGTTGCAAGGGCTTTGTTTTATTGTCGCCGTGCAGCCTCGCTGGGGGAGCATGTTGGAACGCCGCTGCGAAGTGACCTTCAGGTTTAACTGTTTGTAATTCGGGTTCACGCTCACACTTGGGGACTGGAGTGGGGGGGAGGAAAAGATGAAAATTATGTAGGTAGGCCGGAATCAAGAAATCAGAGAGGGTAAAAAGCTATAGAGCATGCTTTAGATTAGTATTTAAAGTCTTTCTTTTTAAAAGTGCTGTGAGCTGCCTGTGTTTGTGCAGCTTAATTGTTTGAGCTGGGGATTAAATCTAGTGGCTGTAATGGCATTAGGATATGATCTGTGGGTACCTGATCACCCTGTTCATATAAACACATTATTATCATTGCAAGTGGGTGATTCTGAGCATACAAATCCTCAGCTCTGTTTGGTTTGGCTGCGTGGGTGCCTTTGCCCGGTGTTATCACCCCACTGACATTCACTTGCTGTAGCAAATGAGCCTCTGAAGTTGAGCCTAAGTTTGGGAGATTTACCTCTTGTCAGGAAGGACGGCAATATTATTGGAGAGGCTTTCTGACACTGTTCATTCAGCACTAAGCTGGTCAGACAGGCCAGCTGTGGAATTCCAGTTGCATAATTTAAAGTGAATTACATCCTCTGTTAGCATTTTGAACTTGTATTTTTGAAGGAAGTTCCAAAGGAAAGTGATTGCCTTTCAAGAGGAAAAATTTAAAGGGCAGTTAAGACTTAATACCTAAAGTAAGATCTTTAAAAAAATCAATGTAAAGTGTTTTCCCATTTTATTTTGCTGGGGGAACATTTAGATATGTTTGGAGACTAAAGTTCAGTTTTCTGTGTTTACAAGTTTTATTAAAGAACTCCCTGCTGTTCACTCTTTTGTAAGTTTTTTTTGTTTTCTGTTTGAATTTCAAACAGGTAGTATTTATGTTTTGATGACCAATTCTATTACAACCACAGTTGGAAAGCATTCTGTGAAACGTTTTGCAGACTTCTGCAGAATTTACTTTTTACTACTTTTAAGGTTAAACTCAGCAGTCAGCTTTTCCTTCCCATGCATATGATATAGTAAACAATATGAAAAGAGATATTTAAGAACCTAGGGAGAGTGCCCAAATATCAACTTTCATTTCTCCATCTCTGTCTCTTGTTTCAAAACAGCGTATGGCATGCACTGTTTTGTAACTCAATGAATTATTAAAGTTTTCCCTCTTCATTTTTTTT
>PVKM010003583.1:0-56750 GCA_004027735.1 Carollia perspicillata | reverse complement strand
CTTTGCCCTGTACATCCACTCCCACCCACATTCCCCCCCTTTAGTTCATGCCCATGGATCATACATACAAGTTCTTTGGCTTCTACATTTCCTATACTATTTTTACCCTCCCCCTTTCTATTTTCTGCCTATTCTCTATGCTACTTATTCTCTGTACCTTCTCCCCACCCTCTCCTCCTACTCCCCTGTTGCTAACCTTCCATGTGACCTCCATTTCTGTGGCTCTGCTCCTGTTTTAGGTGACCGCTTAGTCTGCTTTTGTTTTAGGTGTGGATGTTAATAACTGTGAGTTTGCTGTCCTTTTACTGTTCATATTTTTATCTTCTTTTTCTTAGGTAAGTCCCTTGAACATTTCATATAGTAAGGGCTTGGTGATGATGAATTCCTTGAGCTTCACCTTATCTGAGAAGCACTTTATCTGCCCTTCCATTCTAAATGATAGCTTTGCTGGGTAGAGCAGTCTTGGATGAAGGTCCTTGCCTTTCATTACTTGGAATACTTCTTTCCAGCCCTTTGTTGCCTATAAGGTCTCTTTTGAGAAATCAGCTGACAGTCTGATGGGAACTCCTTTGTAGGTGACTGTCCCCTTATCTCTTTCTGCTACTAGAATTCTCTCCTTCATTTTAATTTTGGCTAATGTAATTATGATGTGCCTTGGTGTGTTCCTCCTTGGATCCAACTTCTTTAGGACTCTCTGAGCTTCCTGGACTATCTGAAAGTCTATTTCCTTTGCCAGAATGGAGAAGCTCTCCTTCATTAATTTTCTAATAAGTTTTCAATTTCTCGCTCTTTCTCTTCCTCTTCTGGTACCTGTATAATTCGGATGTTGGAACGTTTAAAGATGTCCTGGAGGTTCCTAAGCCTCTCCTCATTTTTTTGAATTCTTGTTTCTTCATACTTTTCTGGTTGGATGTTTCTTTCTTCCTTCTGGTCCACGCCATTGATTTGAGTCCCAGTTTCCTTACTGTCATTGTTGGTCCTCTGTACATTTTCCTTTATTTCACTTAGCATAGCCTTCATTTTTTTTATCTAATTTGTGACCAAATTCAACCAATCCTGTGAGCATCCTGATCACCAGTGTTTTGAACTGTGCATCTGATAGGTTGGCCATCTCCTTGTTGCTTAGTTGTATTTTTTCTGGAGCTTTGATGTGTTCTTTCATTTGGGCCATTTTTTTTCTTTGTCTCAGCACACCTGTTATGTAGTAAGGGGCGGAGCCTTAGGTGTTCACCAGGACAGGGCAACCCACATTGCTGAGTTGTGACACTGTATTTTTGGGAGGGGTCTGAGAGGGAACAATGCTGTTTGTTCCACTCTCTGCCAGTTTGCAGTCACTTCCCCCAGTACCCTCAATTGGGCCCTTCTGGTGCTGATTCCCGGGTGGATGGTTTTGTGTACAATCTAGGACCCTGTGGGTCTCTCCAGTGAACTCTCTAGGAGTTTCTCCCACTGCCACCTCAACCCCCACAGGTGCTTTCAGTCAGAGTCTCTGAGTCTTTATTTTCCTATGCAGCAGCCCTGGGTTTTTATGCTTCATGTTGTCCCAAAGGTCCCTTATATTACCTTCATTTAAATTTTTTTTTCTCTTTGCTGCTCTGATTTGGTGGGGCTTTTTTCTATCTTGTTTTTCAAGTCTCTGGTTTGATCCTCAGGTTCATCCAATCTATTCTTTGTACCTTCCAGTGTGTTTTTTATTTCAGATATTACATTCTTTATTTTTGACAGGTCCTTTTTTATGGTTTCTATGTCCTTTTTCGTGCAATTGAGCATCCTTATAACCATTAGTTTGAACTCTAGCTCTGCTAAATTGTTTGAATTTATTTCATTTAGATCTTCTTCTGGAGATTTCTCATATTCTTTCATTTGGGGCCTTTTCTTTTTCTGTTTTGGTTGTCTCTTTGTGTTTGTTTCTTTGTACTAGATCATTCTGCTTTGATTCCTAGTTTTTGTTGGATGTCCTTATAGACACAGTATGTGAGCTCCTATGCAGGTCTGATCACATGACACAGAATTCTCCTCAGCAGAGTTTGGTGCTTGCCTACATCTCCCTTGTAAAGCTAAGAAAATTCTTTTCTGTTGTTGTCTAAAGCTGGTCGGTCACTGGGTATGTCGGTTCTGGGCCTCTTAAGAGAGACTCTGATACTTCCTGTGACTGGCCTTGGACAACCATTTGGGAGCTATCAATGATCCACAGTTTGTAGATGCCTCTGCTAATCCTGAGTTTGCCCAGGAAGGACCAGGCTGCCTACCAAGTCTGGCTTTTACCAGCACTGGGCCTTGGGGCAGTTTAACAAATGTCCTGGAGGCACCCTAAGATCTGCCTCCACCTATGGGTGCCCATTAGGCTCAATCACTGAAAGAGCTTCTGGCTGTACTCCTCAGCAGGGTGTAAACTGCACAGGGTCAGGTAAGAGGGATTCCAGAAGATGGACTGTTGCATTCCTCTAGGCTGAGGCTACACACTCTGGGAGTGCTCCACCCAAGAAAGATGGCATCTGCTATGTGGGAGAATGGCTCGGCATAGAGATTGTGGTGGCTGTTTCTTTAGCTCTCTCCCCAAAGAGCTTTGCCATCCCTCTGCCAGAGCCCAGGGTGAGTAGCTAAAAATGAAATTTGTGTGCTGGCCATTTAAGACAGTGCCTGTGTCTCTAGCCATCATTCCTTGGTAGACAGAAACCCTGCTGCTTTTCACAGTAGGACCTTATGTGGGTGCCTCTTCCTGGCTCTGATGCTCTGATGTTCTGGGCTAGGGAACAAAGCTTGAGGTTTAGACCTCACCATTCCTAGGGGCAACCCCCCAGAGCTGATATATCCCTCTGGAATCTCACCCACCACCTTTGGGAGTGGAACTAGCCCTTTTTGCATCTCCACCCTTCCTACCAGTGCTGATGTGGTTTCTCCTGTAAATCTGTGATTAATATAACTTCTCTTTGGCTACTCTTCAGTTGGTTGGTTATTCAGGCAGATTGCTCCATATTTTAGTTGTAATCTCAGTTTGGTCCTGGAACGAACTGAGTGTAGCATCCACCTACTCTTCACTATCTTGGATCCCTCAGCTATATTGTTTTCTCCTCTTTTACATCCCTCTTCTTCACCAGGAGAAGTGAGTGGGAAAGTGAGTTTTGTTTTTTATGAATTGAAATATTAGAGATAAATTTGTTAATAATCATCTGGCAGTAAGACTCTAGGGAAGTAGTCTTCTAGGTTGTAACTATTTACAATGTATTTATTTGCATTCTTTAATTTGAGATATTCACAGAATTGGAAATCTCCTGTTTCTTGCTTTGATGGTTTCTAGTTGTATGCACCTAGTCCACATTGCTGTGAGGGTCCTTGCAGCAGACAAAGGTCTGGTGGCTGCCACTGTATACATATGGCCTTTCTCCCGAGCACTGGGTGAGTAGGGGGTGCAGTGCTGTGAAGGTTTGATTTTATAGCAACACAAAAGTCAATTCTGTCAGGTATGCCCCTGCTTTGGAGTGCTGGATAGAGCCTTGAGTTTTAGAACTCGCTCTGCCTTTTGCTTGCCTTAGATGAGCTCTTTCATCTGTTCAGGTCCTAAATCCCCTCCTTGTAAAATAGGTGGCCTCCCAAGTGCCTTTTAGTTCTACTCTTCCACTGTTACAATCTAAATGCTGCTGGTACCCAGTCTCTGGTGTTGGTATAACAAGCAAAGGTATTGACTTATTTCTTGTTTTTAAAGATTAACATCAGGTCCTATATACTAGAAATGCTGTTATCATCCTAAAAATGACTGCCGTATAATAAAGTAATTGCCTAAGGAACTTTTTTGTAGTATTCTTGGTAAGTCAGAGCAAAGAAGACTCCGTACATGGAAAAGGAAGCCAACATTAATTGTTCCTGAGTTCCTCCGTCTCAACCAAAGATTCCCTATTATTCTTCAGTGGAAACTTGGCACTGAGGAGTTGTAGGTGGTGGTTCAGTCAGATGTATGAGGTCTCAGCAGCCACTCTCTACACTGGGTTTGTCAAGGATACCTGAGACAGAAGGAACTGTTTCCACTCCTCAGCCAGAAAGAGCTTGGCTTGCCTGTGTCTAAACTGGGCTGTGCTATCAGGAAGGTAAAATAAAGACTGCTTGACACCGAAGTTATAAAGCACTCAGAGGAGACTTAAAAGAAGCTCTGCTAATTCAAACATGTAGGTATTATCAAGATCTAACAGGGTGGAGGCTATCTGTTTATGAAAATTCACCTCTTTCTATGCTGATTGGTTATTGTTTGTTTTTCTAAGTATTTTTCTGTATACTACACATGCTTTCAATAAAGTTATGGATGAATTACTTAACTTAGTAAAGCATATAAAATAACTCAACAGGATGTGAGTTACCACGTTTACTGTTGGTTATATTATTGCTTCAGAACTGTGGGGTTATCATGTAAAACACCATGTCACATGATTTTACTGAATGCAGAGGAAAACCTCAGCTTGGTTTCATTGGGTTAAATATAGTTCAGAGGAACAAATGCAAAGTTAAGATGAGAAAGTACTATACAGAATAGGAAGCAGAAGCTTTTAAAGATAATTCACTATGATGCGAAATGGTTTCTCAAGCCCTATTAAATGAGTGAAAACAGGAGCTGAAATACCAGAAAGGAGATTCTTTTTCCTTCAGTTAAGAGGAAGGGAGCATGGAAGAACATCAGGTGAGTGTTTGGAATATCAGCTTGCTTTTGCTGAGGTAAGGTTGTGTGTACAAAGTGATTGAAAATGGAGGAGTAGAAGTTTGAGAGGAGAAATGGACATGATGGCCTAGAATAGCCAAACGCCGATTACTGTAGTTCCAGATTTGTTTTCCCTTTGAACTACCTTTCTCAG
Source organism: Carollia perspicillata (assembly GCA_004027735.1). Taxonomy (NCBI): domain Eukaryota; kingdom Metazoa; phylum Chordata; class Mammalia; order Chiroptera; family Phyllostomidae; genus Carollia; species Carollia perspicillata. The sequence continues at coordinate 51,912 of PVKM010003583.1, read as the reverse complement.
TTATTGAAAAGCAAATCTAAGATACTGTATAAACAGCGTATACAATAACAGAAAGTTTCTTGGGTAAGCTGCAGTAGCTTCTGGCCATGCTCATTAAAATTTTTCTCTTCCCTGCTGCAGAGTAATGGTTGTGGGTCTTGCTTCCTGTGGACATACATTTAATTATTGAACATGTGTAAAAACAAGTTCATCTTTTATTGGTTTCAAAGCAAAAATTGGGTGAGGAAAGGAGATTGTAATCCTGTGCTTGCAAAAAAACATTAACAATCTTGATAGTATTTAGTGTCATAAAGATAATGGTCCTGCAGAACTTACACTATAAAAGACCTTAATAATGCTTTTTGGTATTTTATTACATTAAACATTTTTAACCCAAATTCTGCCTACAGTCTTCAAACAAACAAACAGTCATGTACTGTTCCACACTACAGTTAGTGAACTTTTGTCTTGCCATGGTGGAAAAAAGCAACTAGTTGATAAGTTTCTCTTATTTATTAACCTATAACTCTGTTTAAAAATCAGGCTTAGTTTACCAAATCTACATACGTAAAACATTTATTAAGAGATGATTATTCACCCCAACAGGATCGTTCACCTTACACATGATTTGCTATACATAGTGATTTTCCTTAGACATTTAATGTATTTATGAAAACATAATGTATTTATTTACAGTTAATGTCCAAAAACATAATAAGCTTGAGAGTAATATACTTGTGATACAGAATGTGGTGATGTATAAGGAAGGCTCTGATTTTATATATATATTATATATTTTATATGTTGTATATATAAACACATAATCATAAATTATGGAATAGTTATAGTGATTAGGAGAAGAGTTTTTGGGGGGGTTTCTTCAGGAACAAGAAATAAAATGTTAAAAAGAAGATTATCTCTTTAATTTGGGCTTTCAAATTAATAAAAAGGCGAATGCTGTTTTCGGGGATAAACAAAGGAAAGGAGTGCCTATAATTCTCAGGAATGGCAACATTTAGTTAGTGATTTTGAGTTGGATTTCGAAGGATGAGTACATTTCAATTTTTAAAATGATGGGAAAGAGTGTTCTACATAGTGTTGGCGACAGATTGAACAAAGGTTTGTAAATTGGTTTTATTTCATTACCTTTTCATTTCACCAAGAATAAAACCCAGAGTTCTTATTCTGGTCTACAGGGCATACTTAATCTGCACCCTGCCCTCGGCCTCTATTTCAAATGCCACGTTTTTCTGCCTTTTCTCACTAGACTGTTAAGATTCGTGAAGCAGGGACTTTGTTTTCATTGTTCCCTCCGTATTCCCCAAGCCTAGAGCACCGAGTACCCAATAAATTAGTGTTGAATGAGTGAAAAATTCAAAAGGCATCTAATGTGCTATAGGATGTAAGATGTGTTTGAGGGATGAGAGTTATAGGCTGTACTTGGAGTACTGGTCTTGAATGCCATAAAAAATTTTGGAGACATTTTGCAGTGAAGTAATAATAAATAACATTGCTGTGTAGAGGATGGACTAGAAGGACCAGGCGAGATTGCAGTGGAGATTGCAGTACCATATTAAAGCCTTTGTCAACAGTTGCTTCATTCAGTTGGCATTTGACTTGTTTGCTCCTTGCTAAGCACTGTGCTAGGTTCTAAGGATACAAAGGTTACTGAGAAATGGTTCTAGTTGGTGGGACCAGATGTAAGAATATTATGCAAATGAAATCTCAACAAAGTGATGTGTTGGGGGCTTGAACCTGAGCCATGTCAGAGAGGTGGAATGGAGACTTAGTCCCATTGACAATTTCTTGATGTCAACAGCTCCAAGAATATCTAGAGACAGAGAAAGAGAGAAAAAAAAAAGCCATTAAAGGAACTTGAATTTTGTGTTAACTACACATCAATAAATGTTTTAAAATTGTTTTTAGTTTTATTTTTTTAATGCAGAGGACTTACAGTAATTTTGAATTAGGTCTTGCCTAAAAGTTCTTACTAATGTATTGACTAATCCATTCATTCTTAGAAGAAAGATGTGTATTGGATGTACATATATGTGTAATTGCCTATATACTAGCTTGGATTTTAGCTCCGAGTTAGTGTGTCACTTCTGGGGCTTAGTTTACCAGTCTAGAGAATGGAGTAGTTGATGTCCTGCAAAGTGGTTGACTGAATTAAATGATGTGATGTATAGGAAAATATTTTATACACAAGACATTGCTACAAGCATATGATGGTATTGTTGAGGTTGGGATGGATATTCTTAACACCCCAGATGAAAGTTTGGGGTAGGATATATATAGAAAATTAAAAATTGAAAAACAAGTTTTACTGAATATTATGGGTGTGGTGATGAGAGAAGAGGCAGATATTCCCTTAGTAATACGTTCATAGGGCTTAAAAACTGTGCTAAAAGGAAGTCTGCTATTGCAAAGGTGTTTATTTTTAGCCTGGGAAAGTATTGGAACACTTAGTTCTTTGAGCTTAGATATTCATAGTCTTTCTTGTCACTAATTTAAGTTTCAGACCTGTAAGGAAAATCTACCTTTGTCACTTGTTTGTTTATTCTTTGAGCCTGTTTATCTTGGAAACACTTTGATATAGTTTAAAAGGCTATCGGTTTTAGAGCTACCAGGCTTGGGTTCAAATTTTCTGCTACTTGCATGATTCTGAACAAATTATTTAACAGCTGAGCCACAGATTTCTTATCTGTAAATGTCAATAATGCATCGTCTGTTAGTAGTGAGGATTAATTGCGATAATGTATGTAAAAGGACCCTAGCTTGATACTTGGTAGAATTTAGGTGGTCAACAAATGTTTCTTTCCCTCCCCGTTTTTTATTGTGGTAAAATACATGTACTGTAAAATTGCCATTTTAACAATTTTAAGTGTATAAGTAGAACCATACAACATATGGCCTGTGTCTAGCTTTTTTCACTTAGCATAATGTTTTTGAGGTTCATTCACATTGTAGCATGTATCAGAACTTCTTTCCTTTTTATGGAGGAATGCAATTCCATTGTATATGCCACACTTGGTTACCCTTCTGTTTAAGGACACTTGGGTGTTTCCACTGTTGGGTATTGTGTAAAAGTATGTGTTTGAGTCCTTGATTTCAATTCTTCAGAATGTATACTTAGAAGTGGAGTTGCTGAGTCATATGGTAATTTTTAATTTTTTGAGGAACCAACAAACTGTTTTTCCCACCTTTGTTTTTTGTACCATTCATGCATATCTTCTTAAAGACCAGAACTACTAGCTTTGGTCAGGTTGCTCAGTTGGTTGGACTATCATCCTGTACACCAAAAGGTTACAGGTTTGATTCTCCGTCAGGGCACATACCTAGATTGCAGGTTCCACCCCCAGTCAGCGTGCAGATGGGAGGCAACCTGTTGATGTTTCTTTTTCACATCAATGTTTCCCTCTGTGTGTGTCTGTCTGTGTGTCTCTCCCTGTCCCTCTCCCTCTGCCCCCCCCCACCTCTCTCTCCCTGCCTCTTTCTCTCTGTCTCACTTTCTCCCTTCCTCTCTCTTGAAAGTCAGTAAACATCCTCAGATGAAGATTTAAAAAAAAATAAGAACCAGAACTACTATAGCTCAGGGTTGGAAGAAACCAAATTCTTTTTAGTATCTGATAATCTTATGTTTTTTTCTCCACTTCCAAACAGATGTGAACTTCTTCGAGGCTTCCCACTGCCTACTACGGCAAAGGCCTTTTCTTTCCTTCACTGGTTTTTATTCATAAATCTTCTTCCCCCTCTCTGATCCTTTCTTTCCTTTACTAAGTCTTTTTTACCTAACCCTCTGATTCTCTCACCATTTTCCCTCTTCTTCAAAGGGATGTCAAGGAAGAAATTGGCAGGAGTACTTCCTTTCCATTCCTACCTCCCTGAACGTAGAGGTGTTGTTCTCCTTGTGATGAGGGTCCTAGAGGTAGCCTGTGATCCATAGGCTAGATTACATTGATGCACAGAACATTTATTTAAACTAGACTTTCAGAAGGGTTAGCATTTATAATAAATAACGGCACATATTTGGGGAGAGTTTGATGGAAAATAAGAAAATAGTATCATCCAATGAAGGAATTCAATCTTCAGGGTTGTCAGCCCAGCTCACTGCTAGCAGTAGCTAGCAGGAAATCATGAAAGTGAATTTTCCACAGACAAACCAGCCAGAAAGAAACCCCAGCTGCAAGTCAGATATGATTTCTTAGTAAAGAAGTTCCTTTTCAATCTCTGTATTCCTGAATGGCCTAGTCATCATTCGGTTTTATTTTACTTATTTCTAAGACTGTTATAAAGGTCTTCATTCATAATATACCTGATGAGACACTAAAGGAAATAAAGGATTTTGTGTGTGTGTATCTTAGGAGAATGTAAGTGTGCACACATGAAATACCTAAAATTATAACAAAAGTTACATTGAAATTTAGGCAGTAGCAATGAGCTATAGATAACAATACTGAGGAGAAAATGAGCATCGGTCAGAATTTTGAGGCTAATTTTAATGATTTGCTAATACATGGGCCAGCAGAAAGGAGATGGGAAGAATATGGCAGACAGACAGGAATAGATAATACTGCTGGGGGAAAGAGTAGATTTTGCCTAGAAGCCTCCCCACATACCATTACCATATGATGGTAAATTCTGTGGAAGTAATTAGAGTGGAGAGAAAGGAAAAAAGACAATTGGAATCCAGACTGCCCATGACTAACCCTAAGATCACTAAATCAGCTACTGAATCCTGTGTATGCAGCATTCCTAAGACCTTAAAAGAAAGGGAAAAGAGGGAAAAATGGGAAATATCTGTAATAGTGTCAAGAACATTTTTTTAAAGAAAGGAAAGTAACATTTATTGAAAGTGTACTTGTTGCTAAATACTGAGATATTTTCCTTCTGTGTTTAGTCCTTGACAGCTGTGATACAGCCTTATAATGCCCACACTACATTTGAAGAAACTAACCTGTGGGTGAGGAAGTGTGTCCTGGCTAATGAGAGATGGAGCCAGGGTTCTAGTCCAGGGTGTACTCCCCTGAGCTGCATGGTTAGAAATGAAGTATTCAAGGATTCCTTTTCCCCTTGGTTCGGACAGTATTTGTCTGCTTTTCCAGTGCCTCCTCCTCAAAATGCCCTGTGGGCTACATGTTTTTATTCAATAAATGGGGCTTATTACATTATTTAGAATGGTGTTCTCAATAAACATGTAATATGAGCTGCACCACATGTGTAGTTTAAAATTTTCTAATAGCCACATTCAAAAAGAAGCAGGTGAAATTAATTTTCATAGTATATTTTATTTAACTCTATATGCTGAACTATTATCATGCCCAAACTATATATATATCTTGTAATAATATTAAAAATTGAGGTGTTTTACATTTTTTGAACTATTTGAAATCCTGTGTGTATTTATACTTAAATTATATCTCAATTTGGATTAGCCACATTTCAAGTTGGTACATGTGACTAGTGACTACCAAGTTGGACTGCATAGATTTAAGAAAAAGGTAGTGACACTCATCCTAAAAAAGTTAGAGGCTCTGCTTTGAAACAGTTGGAGGAATTGTAGTGGGACAAGAGAACAGCTTCACCTAAGATGGAAAACTTTGTGGAAGAAAGGTACCATACATAAAAGGCAGGACTGCTCTTTAAAACAAAGTGAAAACATTACCGTATTCTGTAACGACATTACTAACTGAAGGGCCATTCATGGAGAGCAGTAAATTCATACTGACCTATCACCACCACCAGTAATGACCACAGGAAAGCTGTGTGGTGTTGACTACTAGATGCTAGACCATATTTGGGCAGGGGATGAAATATCTTGGCACATCTACTAACCATTAAGAATGGAAACCACAGCCTTTAATACATATGAATGTCATTGCCAAAGAATCTTTTCTTTCAAATGCCTAGTTCTTTTGCAGATGGGGAGTTGTAATGTCAGCTTGAAGGATCTAACCATGAACCACTTACCTTATATGGGAATTTCCACAGACCTCAAAACTACCCGGAACAAGATAAATTGATAGTTTCAGGCTTCTATTCCAGCAGCAACACAGAAGTTATTTAACAGTGTTCTTAGAGTTTCCCCCCATCCTTTTTCCACCTGTGATTCTTCCCACTTTGTTATCTTTGTCCCATTTAGCTTCTATCTTTCAGTCTTTTCTTATTATACTTAGTTTTTGTAGTTCATTTTTTATAGTAAGCTATATACTAGGAATTAGTGTACCTGGATCCTGTTCTTGCCTCTTTTACTCATGGGACTTTAATTGTTTCTTCATCTGAAAAATGAAATGGATTAGAATTAGAATCTTTTGTAATCATCCTCATTTTGCAACTTGGAGTTTCATTTTTAAAATAAATTTTGGTGAAGTAAATTTTTAAGTGTATATAGTTCATTGGCATTAAGTACATTCACATTGTTGTGCTACCATCTATAAAACTCTGTACCCATTAAACTATAACTTCCCATTTCTCCCTCTTCCCAGCTCCCTCTTCCTAGCTCCCATGTGGATATACTACATTTTCCCACTACCATTTGTTGAAAAGACTAACCTTTCCTTATTGAGTCTTTGCACATTTGTTGAAATCATTTGACTATATTTGTGTGGGTTTATTTCTAGGCTCTCAATTCAGCTCCATTGGTCTGTGTGTCTGTTTTATGCCCGTACCAACACTGTTTTGATTACGAGAACTTTATATAGCAAGTTTTGAAATCAAGATATGTGAGACTTCCAACTTTTGTCTTTTTCAAGATGGTTTTGGCTTTTTAGGATCCCTTGAAATTCCATGTAAATTTTAGGATATATTTTTATATTTCTTCAAAAATCCTCATTGAAATTTTGAAAGGTTAAAGCCTCATTTTTTAATTCTGGTAAGCAAGTTGATAATTTTTCCCAGTGTTTTAATTCAAGACAAATTTCTAACTATAGCAAATGTCAAATAAAGGCTGGTGGTTTGGGCAACCTTAGGCATTCATGGATGGTGGGAGGGAGGCACCTGCTGGAATAGTTTCCTCAGAACAAAGTATAGAAACAAGGAATGATCTTCTGTCATATGCTTGCAATAGCACTTTATAACACATGCTTAAGGAATTGTATCAGGGGTCTTGGCTCTCTACTACAGATACATTAAGAGATGATACTCCTTTGTCTTCCTTGTTACCTAGCAGTAGTATATTAAGGCCACACCATTCATTGACTCATATTGTTATAGTACTTTATTATCTTTTCTTATTTGTTTGTAATTAATACCCCATTTAATCCTTACAAAAAGATCTTGAGGTAAACAAATATATGCTGTCTTTGATTTACAAGAGAAATTAAGGATTGTGGAAGACTTGCTGGTGATCACATCATGTAGTAGAACAGCAGAAAAGCCAGAAGGAGACCTCAGGAGCCTGGTGCAGCCAAGACACCAAGTGAGGTAGCCATGGCCCTCTGGCCTGAGGATCATGTCCAAATTGCCAAACCCAGGCCATTGTAGAGGGCAGCACATCTGACTGTCTTAGTCTAATGGCACTGAATATTCAAATGGTATAAATCCCTCTTTTCTAATTGATGCATTTGAAACAACATTCTAATTATAATCTGAGTTTTCATTTGGTCTAAACCTAGGGAAAGAACATGCTACTTATGGAAACTTCATTTTTACTTTGCAAGGCAGTTAACAAGTTGGATTCTGGTTTTACACATTCACTCTAAAACTTAGTTAATGAGAACTGAGATGGATCCACTTTTGATATATTGTCAAAATTAGATTACTGAAGTTCAGAAACTGAAAGTCCAACTTCTAAGTTTTTAAAAATTCACCAACAAAAGAACCCTTTATAGGAAGCCAGTTACCTTCTTTAATGTTCATCAAACTCGGTATCACTGTGAACCAAGCACTTTCGGGGGTAGACTTCAGTGTATGTGCATGTTTATACATATATGTTTGTATACATTAGTTAGAAAAACTATCAAACTTTTGTGATATGTGTATATATATATTTTTTAATCTATAAATACTCTCATGTTTCTGAACCTTAAATCATTTAACAAACATTTCTTGTATACCTACTATTTGCAGGCTCTAAGTAACTCTCATTTTTAGTGAGGGAGATAGACCAACATGTGAACATTACAGTATGGCAGGTGTAACAGGGTAGACCAACATGTGAACATTACAGTATGGCATGTGTAACAGGGTAGATATATCTGAAGTTCAGTAGGAGCCCAGAAGAGAGGACAGCTTCTGCCATTTCCTTGGAGAGTTCTGGAAGGCTCCACAAAAATGGGAATGGTGTGGGAATCTGGACTTGGTGAGGAACCCAATATGAGGAGAGAGCGGCAAGTTCATCACAGGTAAAGGAACAGCAGAACCATGGAGATACAAAGGAGTATGCTAAGTTTGGGAAGCAGTGGTTGGTGAAGGGGATTTACTCTTGAAAGGAAAAAATGACTGGAAATGAGGCCAGACAGGTAAGTAGGTTATGAAGGGTTTTGTCTCAGACTAGCTTTATCCTTTATAAAACAGGCATTATTTGAGTCTTTTAAAACTGAGACCTGATCAGATTTGCATTAAAAAATTTTTGACAGCAGTGAGGAAAAGGAGAAATATTGATAATAATGGTGATATTTATTTTTTATTGAACACTTACTATGTGCCACTTTACCTTCATTAGTAAGAAATTAATTGTAATTACAATTAATTAAAATTGTAATTTTAATAGTAGCTCTGTGGGATATGAGTATAACTATCCCCATTTTAGAAATTAAAAAGAAAGAACAACTAGTAAGGACCAAAGCTGAAGTCTGAATTCAAGCCTGATTGACACTGAGCCCAAACTCTTAACCTCTGCACCCTCAGGCCTCTTGTGAAAGAGAGAGTGTGAGGATCAGGACCTCAGCTGGGTATGCAGGGTGGATATAGCAAGGGCCTTAAGGCATATATTTGTAAATGAAGAGAAGAATTAAATTGACATTTCATGAATTAAACCTGTTGGTTTTGGTGAGTGGGTTGGTGAGAAAGAGGGAGCTGAGGACGACTTTGAGATTTTAACTTGGGCAACCAGATGACAAGAGACACCTTTGATCAATATAAAGGGCATAGGCCCTGGCTGGCATGGCTCCATGGGTTGAGTGCTGGCCTGCGAACTAGAGGGTCGCTGGTTTGATTCCCAGTCAGGGCACATGCCTGGGTTACCAGCCAGGTAAGGTCGCTAGTGGGGGTCATGTGCGAGGCAACCCCATGCTGATGTTTCTCTCCCTTTCTTCCTCCCTCCCTTCCCTTCTGTCCAAAATAAATAAATAAAGTTTAATATATATATATATAAACTTTTATATATATAGTTTATATATATATAATATATGTTATATATATATAAACCTATATATAAAGGACACAGTAGGTACTGCTGTAAAATATTCACCCACCCATATATGATGAATAAACATAATTAAAAATGTTAGTTGTGTAGCATCTTCATTATATAAGTAATGTGTATGCAAATAATTTTTCAAAAAGATGTGTTTTTAAACATTAATTAAACCCTGTTGCATAACTTTTGGGGTTTTTTTCGCCAGCCTGGAAATTATAAAAGAAGTGTTGATCTTTAGTGAAGTACCAGATTTTACAAGTGAAACTTAATACTGTAGGCAGGGTTTCTTTTCTTTTTTACTTTATTTTTTCTGCTTATTTACTTCTAGGTTTTTTAAAGACTATAGGTAGGTCTTTATTTAGGTATTAAGATAATTGTTTCTCAAAACCAACCCTTCTCACCTGTTTTTGCTAGTCTTATTTCTAATATATCTTATAGTAATCCTTTTCTCTTATAGTTCATGCCCATTAACTTTCCAGCATAATCTTCCTTTGAGTGTGCCTCACAGTGTACATTTTTTTAATTTGTTATTTTTGCAGCTTTACTGAGATATAATTGATAGATATGACATTGTGTAATTTTAAGGTATACAATGTGGTGGTTGAAAGACTTGCATGTACTGACCATTACCTCACATAATTACTATTTTGTTGTTATGGTAAAAACATTAAAATTCTACTCTCATAGTAACTTTCAAGTATACAGTATGGTATTGTGAACTGTAATCTCCATGCTATACATTACATCCCCCAAATTTAATCATTTTATTCCTGGAAATTTTCTTAGGTCAACATTTCCCGTTTTCACCATCCCTCAGCATTTGGTAGCCACCATTCCATTCCCCATTTCTAAGAGTTTGATGTTTTTGGATTCCACATGTAAGTGAGATCATATAGTATTTGTCTTTCTCAGTCTGACTTATCTGTTCATGTTGTTGCATATGACAGGATTTCCTTTTTCTTGGCTGAGTAATATTCCTGTGTGTCACACCTTTTTTTTTTGTCACCACCAACTTTTAACAGCTTTATTTCCATGAGATTGTGAAAAATCAAAAATCACGATGACCATACACCAGGGGAAAAGAAGGCAGCTTGTCATAGGGGAATGAAAATTCACAAGATAAACAAGCACAAGCAGTATGTTTTATAGGCTAAGGCTCAGAGAAGCACCAGCCACAGCTAATCCAATTAAATTTAGAAAATCTATTCAAGGTTTATTTTCTACCATCAGCTTGTTTAGAGAATCAAACTGAATCTCAGATAAGGGGATATTTCAAAGCCAAGCTGGAGGTGGGCTGTGTCACCTTTTCTCCTGAGGAACAAAACATGCTTACTTAGTAACCAGTCTGTTCAAGATATTTTGGATGGTGTTGAACATCAGAGAAGTGAACAGGTAGGTAGTCATGGAAACAATGGTTCTGCATGAGAAGATGGTATTATGGACACTACAGAAAACTTAGGTTTTATGTTTTCTGAAGGTCCTTCCAAATGCAAACATCATTCAGAGCAAGTTGATGTGGTCTCCACACTAAGAGAAATAAGATAGAACTCAAGTTACACCACCAGAAACCACAGAAACAACCCATATCTGGTACTCAACCTTAAATGTCCAAATTTTTCTTCTTTTCTTTTTTTCATTGTTGTTCAAGGAGAGTTGTCTACATTTTTCCCCCACCACTCCACTCCCCCCACCCCAACCATCCCAACTTCCCACCCTCGAACCTACCCACCTTTGTTTTGGCCCATGTGTTCTTTATAGATGTTCCTGAAAACCCTTTCCCCTTTCCTCTCCCATTATGCCCTCCCACCTCCCGTCTGGTTACTGTCAGTTTGTCCTTAATTTCAATGTCTCTGGTTATATTTTCCTTCCCTGTTTGTTTTCTTGATTAGGTTCCACTTATAGATGAGATCATACAATATTTGTCTTTCACTGCCTGGCTTATTTTACTTAGCCTAATGCTCTCCAGTTTCATCTATGTTGACGAAAGAGCTCCATCTTTCTTCCCGCTGCATAGTATTCCGTAGTGTAAATGTACCATAAAATTTTGATCCATTCATTTACTGTTGGGCAGGTAGGTTCCTTCCAGCACTCAGCCATTGTGAATTATGCCGCTATGAACATTGGGGTACGTAGGTTCTTTTGGATTGGTGTCTCAGGGTTCTTAGGGTATAATCCCAGCACTGGAATTGCCAGGTCAAAAGATAGTTTCATTTTTAGTTTTCTGAGGAAATTCCATACTGTTTTCCACAGTAGTTGTATCAGTGAGCATTCCCACCAACAGTGCACTAAGGTTCCCTTTTCTCCACAACCTCTCCAATACTTGTTTGTTGCTTTATTTATGATAGCCTTTCTGACTGGTGGGAAGTGGTATCCCATTATGGTTTTAATTTCCATGTCTCTGATGGCTAGTGATGCTGAACATCTTTTCATATGTCTCTGGGACACCTGGATGTCCTCCTTAGAGAAGTGTCTGTTCAGGTTTTTGCCCACTTTTTAATTGGTTGTTTGTCTTCCTGGAGTGAAGTCATGTGAGTTCTTTATATACTTTGGAGATCAAACCCTGGACAAGAGTCCAAGGTATTATTGGCAAATATATTATCCCATACAGTTGGTTCTCTTTTCATTTTAATGCTGTTTTCTTTAGCCATGCAAAAGCTTTTTATTTTAATGAGGTCCCATTTGTTTATTCCTTCCTTTATATCCCTTGCTCCAGGGGATGTAAGGTGAAAAATATTGCTGTGTGAAATATCTGAGATTTTTCCGCCTATGTTCTCCTGAAGGACTTCTATGGTGTCACAGCTTATGTTTAAGTCTTTTATCCAACTTGAATTTATTTTTGTGTACGGTGTAAATTGGTGGTTGAGTTTCAATTATTTGCATGTAGCTGTCCAGCTCTCCCAACACCATTTGTTGAAGAGACTATTTTTACTCCATTTTAGGCTGTTGCCCCCTTTGTCAAATACTAATTGACTGTAGAGATGGATTTATTTCTGGTCTCTCTATTGAGTTCCATTAGTCTACATGTCTGTTCTTATGCCAGTATCAGGCTGTTTTGATTACAGTGGTCTTGTAATATAGTTTGATATCAGGTATTATGATTCTTCCTACTTTTTTCTTTTTCAGAATTGCTGCTTATATTCAGGGTTGTGTATGGTTGCATATAAATTTTTGAAATGTTTGTTTTGTATCTGTGAAATATGTCATTGGTACTTTAATAGGGATTGCATTGAATCTATAAATTGTTTTGGGTAGTATGGACATTTTGATGGTGTTAATTCTTCTAACCCATGAACATGATATATGTTTCTATTTGTTTGTGTCTTAATTTCTTTCTTCAGTGCTGTGTAGTTTTCTAAGTATAGGTCTTTTACCTCTTTGGTTGGGTTTATTCCTAGGTACTTTATTTTTCTTGTTGCTATATCAAATGGGATTTTTTTTTCTGATTTTTCATTGATATACAAAAATGTCTTTGATTTCTGAATATAGACTGTATCCCACTTTTGTGCCAAATTCACTTATTAGACCAAGTAGTTTTTTGGTGGAGTCTATAGGGTTTTCTTTGTATACTCTCATGTCATCTGCAAACAATGACGGTTTTGCGTCCTCCTTTCCAATTTGGATACCTTTTATTTCTTGTATGATTGCTGTGGCTAGGACTTCCAGTACTATGTTGAGTGGAAGTGGTGAAAGCAGCCATCCTTGTCTTGTTCCTGATCTTAGTGGAAAAGCTTTTAGTTTTTGTCCATTGAGTATGATGTTGGCTACAGGTGTCTCATATATGGCCTTTATTATGGTGAGGAATGCTCCCTCTGTTTCCACTTTGCTGACTGTTTTTATCATAAATGAGTGCTGTACCTTATCAAATGCCTTTTCTGCATCTATTGATATGATCATGTGATTTTTGTCTTTGCTTTTGTTTATATGATATATTATGTTTATTGATTTGTGAATATTGTACCATCCTTACATCACTGGGAAAAGTCCCACTTGATCATGGTGTATGATGTTTTTAATGTGTTGCTGGATGCAGTTTGCCATTATTTTATTGAGGATTTTTGTGTCTGTGTTCATCAGTGATACTGGCCTGAAGTTTTCTTTCTTTGTTGTGTCTTTATCTGGGATTAGGATGATGCTGGCTTAATAAAAAGAGTTTGCGAATCTTCCGTCTTCTTGGATTTTTTGACTAGTGTGTGAAGGATAGGAGTTAGCTCTTTGTTAAATGCTTTGTAAAAATCTCCTGTGAGACTGTCTGATCCAGGACTTATGTGCTGGGAGTTTTTTGATTACTGCTTCAAATTCGTCAGCTGTTATCAAACTGTTCAGGCTTTTTATTTCTTCTTCATTCAGTTTTGTAAGATTACATGCTTTTAGAAATTTTCCATTTCACCTAGATTTTCAAATTTCTTGGCGTATGGTTGTTCATAGTAATTTCTTAGAATCCTTTGTATTTCTGTGCTATCAGTTGTACACTTTCCTCTTTCATTTCTGATTGTGTTTAGGACATTGTTGAATGCTGAAATTCTTTGTTGATATTTTGCTTGGAAGATCTATCCCTTTTTGACAGTGGGATGTTAAAATTCCCTACTATAATAGTGTTGCTGTCAATACCTTTCTTGAAGTCCTCCAGGATTTTCCTTACATATTTGAGTATCTTATGTTGGGTACATATATATTTATAATGTTTATGTCTTCTTCATAGACTTTTCCCTTGAATATTATGAAGTGTGTCCTTCTGAGTCTTTTTTTACGGCCCTTGTTTTGACATCTGTTTTGTCCGATCTGAGTATTGCTACCCTGGCTTTTTTATTTTCCTGGCCTTTTGCTTGGAATATTTGTTTCCAGCGCTTCACTTTCAGTCTGTGTAGGTCTTTTGTTCTGAGGTGGGTCTCTTGTTGGCTTCATATGTGTGTGTCATGATTTCTTATTCATTTAGCTACTCTATGTCTGTCTTTAGTTTGGAGCATTTTATCCATATACATTTAAGGTTATTATTGATAGGTATTTAATTCATTGCCATTTTACTTCCTTTGTATCTGTGTTCCTCTCTCTAACTCTTTTTCTTTCTTTTCTTTAAACAGTCCCTTTAGCATATCTTGTAGTGCTGGAAATGTATTCCTTCATCCTTCTTTTGTGTGGGAAACTCCTTATTTTACTTCCCATTTTAATTGAGAATCTTACTGGGTAGAGTAGTCTTGGTTGTAGGTCTTTGCTTTTCATTACTTGGAATATTTCTTGCCATTTCCTTCTGGCTTGCAGTGTTTCTGTTGAGAGGTCAGCTGCCAGCCTTATTGGGGCTCCCTTGTATGTTACTTCCTGTTTCTGCCTTACTGTCTTTACAATTCTCTCTTTGTCTTGGAATTTTGCCATTTTAATTACGTGTCTTAGAGTTGGGCTGTTAAGGTTCCTCTTGATTGGGACCTTCTGTGCTTTCTGAATTTGTGTGACTTTTTCTCTCATCCAATTAGGGAAATTTTCCATCATTACTTTTTCAAACAAGTTTTCTATCTATTGCTCTTATTCTTCTCCTTCTGGTATCCCTATTATATGGATATTATTGTGTTTCATGTTGTCTTGCAGTTCCCTTACCACCCCTTTATTCTTTCTTTGTTTTTAAATATATTTTGTTGATTATGCCATTACAGTTGTCCCATTTCCCCCCTTCATTCCCCTCCACACTGCACAACCCCTCCCACCCACCCTCCCCCCCTTTAGTTCATATCCATGTGTTATAAGTTCTTTAGCTTCTACATTTCCCACACTACTCTTGCCCTCTCCCTGTCTATTTTCTCCCCACAATCTATGCTACTTATTCTCTGTACTTCCTCCCCCACCCTCCTCCCACTCCCCTGTTGCTAACCTTTCAGGTGATCTCCATTTCTGTGGCTCAGCTCCTGTTTTAGGTGTCCACTTAGTTTGCTTTTGTTTTAGGTGTGGTTGTTAATAACTGTGAGTTTGCTGTCTTTTCACTGTTCATATTTTTTATCTTCTTTTTCTTAGATAAGTCCCTTTAACATTTCATATAATAAGGGCTTGGTGATGATGCACTCCTTGAACTTGATCTTATCTGAGAAGCACTTTATCTGCCCTTCCATTCTAAGTGAAAGCTTTGCTGGATAGAGTGATCTTGGATGTGTAGGTCCTTGCCTTTCATCACTTGGAATACTTCTTTGCAGCCTCTTCTTGCCTGTAAGGTCTCTTTTGAGAAATCAGCTGACAGTCTGATGGGAACTCCTTTGTAGGTAACTGTCCCCTATCTCTTGCTGCTTCTAGAATTCGCTCCTTCATTTTAATCTTGGCTAATGTAATTATGATGTTCCTTGGTGTGTTCCTCCTTGGGTCCACCTTCTTTGGGACTCTCTGAGCTTCCTGGACCTCCTGGAAATCTATTTCCTTTGCCAGATTGGGGAAGTTTTTATTTATTATTCGTTCAGATAAGTTTTCCACTTGTTGCTCTTTCTCTTCCCCTTCTGGTACTCCTATGATTCAGATGTTGGAACATTTAAAGATGTCCTGGAAGTTCCTAAGCCTCGACTCAGTTTTTTGAATTCTTGTTTCTTCCTTCTTTTCTGTTTGGTTGTTTCTTTCTTCCTTCTGGTCCACTCCATTGACTTGAGTTCCAGTTTTCTTCCCATCACTATTGGTTCCCTCTGCATTTTCCTTCATTTTTTCATCTAATTTGTGACCAGAATCAACAAGTTCTGTGAGCATCCTGATCACCAGTGTTTTGAACTGTGCATCTGATAAGTTGGCTATCTCTTGGTTGCTTAAAAGTATTGGCTGTGGGGCTTTGAGCTGTTCTTCTGTTTGAGTGATTTTTGATCAGATGGCACCTATTTTCATATGGGTGGCAGAGCCTTAGGTATTTACCAGGGCTGGGCAACCTGGTCTCTGGGTTGTGACACTGTCTTTGGGGGTGGAGTCAGAGAGGGAACAATGGTGCCTGTTCCACCCTCTCTTGGATTTGCGTCCCCTCTGCTGCTTCCCACAAGCAAACTGGGCCCCACCTGGCGCTGGTTCCCAGGTGGGCGGACCTATGTACACTCCAGGACCCTGCAGATCTCCCCCACGACCTCTCCTGTGAGGCTGGGAGTTCCTCGCGACACCTTTTCAGTCGGTGTTTTTTGGCTCTATTTCCCATTGCTGGGGCTCTGGGCTGTGTGGTCTGTCTCACTGCCCATTCTTGCCTAATTTATCTGCATGCAAATGTGTGACCACCAACAGCCAACCGCCCTGCTGGTTTCCTCCCCATGTCTGGAGTGTGCGAGCCTGGCACTGCGCCACCTGCACTCCCGGTTCTGCTAGCTATTGCCTTTTCCTGCCATGTTCCTTCTTCGCCCACCGCCAACTCCGCCCCTTTTACTGGTCTGGTTCAATGGTTGTCAGACTTCCATAGTTCAATTATCTGTCTCTTTTGATTGTGTTATTGTTTAGAAATCTTTGTTCTTAATTTTGGCTGTGCGAGGAGGCAGTGTTTCCACCTGTCTCCATCTTGGCCGGAAGTCCTCTTTATTCTTCTGAGTCTCTTTCTTTTCTTGCTCTTTCTGGGTGTTTTTTTCTACCTTGTTCTGCAGGTCATTGATTTGATCCTCTGCTTCATCTAGCCTGCTTTTGATTCCTTCCACTGTGTTCTTCAATTCAGAAATTGTATTCTTCATTTCCTCTTGGCCCTTGTTGACACTTTTTATTTCTTTTTTCACATTGATAGTTTGCAGTAAGTCCATAGTTGTTTCCCTATAGTTTTTGGTAATTCTCAGTGAGCTCATTGAGCTTCCTCATAACCAGTTTTGAACTCAATATCTGGTTGTTGACTTGCCTCTGTTTACTTTAGCAGTCTTTCTGAGGCTTCCTCCATTCCTTTCATTTGTGGCTTGTGTCTTTGTCTTCCCATTTTTTTGAGACTTTTTTTGTTAGACACTTCTTAAATAGATCTGTTCTGACTCCCCAAGTTTGTTGTGTGACTATGGTAGGAGACCTGTGAGATTCAGTAGTGCTGTCTCCTTGATCTCCTGAACTTGATGCTCTTGGGGTGCCATTTCTGTTGGCTCTTATGATGTATTTGGGATTTGATTGTTGTTGGGTCTTTCTTTGGTGGGTTCTTCCCTCAGGCTGGTTGACTGAGGGTTACTCCACCCACCACATCTTGTATGCTGTTGTGCAGATGCTGCCAGAAGAAAACCACAAAGCTCAGGGAGTAAACCCAGATCCACAAAAATATCTCCCCACCCCCCACAATCTCAGTGTCAACAGCAAATGAACTTGCGTTAATAAGGATGTAAAGAGATTAAGACTATTATTAGAAAGGAGCAAAATAAACTATAGTATTGATTCTAGTGACTTACTATGCACAAAGTTGCTGGACAAGAAATGAAAGTTAAAAAGCTATGCAGGAAAGAAGATATAATCGTGGAGAAGACCACAGTGGATTTTATCTCGGTAGCCTTTAGTGTTTACCACTCTGGTTTTCTTTCCATATCCGCCTCTGTTGATATCAGCTATTGACCCGGTGTGACCTTGGGCAGCCTATTCTGTACTTCCAGGGATCTGATGTCCCTGACTGTCTTCTTCAGGTGTTGATCTCATTACTCTGTACTCAGCAGTCAGGCTTAAGCACCATAGGGTGGGGCAGAATTCCTCCCGGGGATGGGGATAAAGTTTCTCCTTAGGCTGCTGCTGCTCTGAGGGCAGTGGTCTGCCTGAGCAGGATGGCTGCTGCAGTATGGGACACAACTCAGCACCTGGATCCTGGCAGCTGCTCTCTCGGTTCTCTCCCCCAAGCTTCTGTCCCCAGTCTCTCCTCAAGTGTCTCTAGTCCACTCTGTCCCCACTTTGCCAGGGTTTACACCTGTGGTTGTCTCCTTTAGTTATTAATCTAGTCTCCCTGAACTCAGCAATCAGGCTTAAGCAACCAGGGCAGAGTCTTGGGGTAGGGCTATTGTTTTCCCTCAGGCTGCTGCCCATTGAAGGAGAGTAGTCTTCCACTGTTTGTGGAATGACTCAGCATCGGGTTCCCTGCAGCTACTCTCTCTGCACTGTCCCCAAAGCTTCTGTCCCCAGTATCTCCTCAGGCGTCTCCAGCTGGAATCCAGACAGGCTGTGTTGAAGCTGGTTCTTCTGTCTGTCCAGGCTATAAGCCTTCTCTCTCAGTATAGTTCAGTTGTTTGTTCTGGGTAATTTCTCCACAATTTAGTTGTAATTTCAGATTGGTCCTGGGAGGAGGTTAGTGTGGCTTCCATTCACTCCTCTGCCATCTTGCCACAACTTGTTCTCTGCAAGACAAGGAAAGGGTCCTCAGGAAAAAATAATCTGTCCCACAATCTGATCTCAAAATTTGAGCTTCCAGAACTAGGTTGTGGGTTCAATCCCTGATAAGGGATTTATACAAAAAGTAAGTGATCAGTGTTTCTCTCTCCCATTCATGTTTTCTCTTTGTGTCTCTGTTCATCTTCACTTTCTAAGGTCTGGCAACAGTGGGAGCAGAGTGGACTGGAGATGCATCTGTGTCACACTTTCTTTATCCATTTCTCTGTCAGTGGACACTTAAGTTGTTTTCCTGTCTTGGATATTGTAAATAATGCTGCAATAAACAAGGGAACAGAGATATTTCTTTGAGATAGTGATTTCATTTCCTTCAAATACATACCCAGAAGGGGGGTTGCTGTGTCATACAGTGACTCTATTTTTAATTTTTTGAGGAACCATTATACTTTTTTTCCTTTGTGACTGCACAGTTTACATTCCCACCAACAGCCTTTTCACCACATACTCCCCAACACTTATCTGGTCTTTTTGATAATAGCCATTTTATCAGTTGTAAGGTGATGGTACCTCATGTGGTTTTGATTTGCATTTTGCTGATGATTAATTATGTTGAGCACTTTTTCAGTTACTTTTAGCAATTTTGTTTTCTTTGGAAAAATGTCTGTTCAGATCCTCTTCCCGTTTTTTAGTCAGTTTGTTTTTTGTTTTTTTTTTTTTTGCTGTTGAGTTGTATGAGTCCTTTATATATTTTGAATATTAATGTCTTATTAGATATATAGTCTGGAAATAATTTTGCCCTCTTTCATAGGTTGGTTGCCTTTTCATTTTGTTGATTTTTTTCTTTTGCTTTGGAGAAGCTTTTTAGTTTAATGTTACACTTGTTGATTTTTGCTTTTTGTTGCTTGTGTTTTTGTTTTTGTAATAAAAAAATTTATTGCCAAGACTGATGTCAGGTTGCTTTCCCCCTATGTTTTCTTTTAGGATTTTTAAGGTTTAAGGGCTTTCATGTAAATTCTTAATCCATTTCAAGTTGACTTTTGTAAATGGTGTGAGATAGACATCCAGATTCATTCTTTTGCGTCTAATGTAGTGTTTTGTGTCTTCTGTTTTTATTAAACATTATTTAGAGGCGATAAAATATGTTTTTAAAGTTGTATGAATTAGTGGCTAATCAGGCTTTAACATTGGGTTTGTTAATGTTATATTGTATCTGAGAATTAGCCATGGCCCCCTTTTTGAAACTTCACTTTCTGAAAATTTTGTGAATGTAGTATCTTTAGGAGCTGCATGATGGCAGAAACAGTGCTTTGAAACTCGTAGACTTGTAAACATGCTCTTCGAGAATGTTTCCTTTGTATCTTCATCCTTCTTTTCAAAAAATTGATATATAGAATTTAATAAAAGAATTTAAGATAGTTGAAATCTCTTGGTACACTTTTCTATTTTAATTATTTTCTTTCTTCCAGAAGAATTTTCTTCATGAGGAAGTCACTTTTCTGAATTTGATATCACATCTGTGCATGTCTTTATACTTTTATTACACATTCATGTATTCTCAACAGTGCATGCGATTGTGTCTACTGTTTTAAAGTTTATATAGTGTATACTATTTTGTATTACTATGCAAATTATGTTTTTCACTAAACATTAATTCTTAGATTCATTCATGTGGAATTATGTAGTTTTAGTGGATATTTTTCTCTTGTTTGTATATAGTATTTCATTGAAGAGTGACAAGGAAAAGTATGTGGGCAGTGATTTGGCAAGTACTGAGTATGCGAAGTGCCTTGTTTAGGACTTGATCCGGCTAGGTACATGTGAAAGACTGTTCTGTTTAGGTGCTATGTGCTTTTCTTATTGGTTTTGTTTTTATTCTCAGCATCCTTTATATCTGATAAAGTGTAAAGGATCTACCTCCACTCTGGAGTCCTCTCTCCCCCTCCTCCCATGGCACATCTTACTACCTGGACCGTCTCCCACAACTGGGTGTCACCAGACTTATACCCAGCCAGCCTGAGTTGAAATGATTTAATATCTTTTTATCACATGTCATATAAATTCCTTAGCCTGGAATTGACAGGTCTTTAAATTGTGGCTCTAAAGTGCCCTAACTCCCCCATCTCTGCTCACACTGTTTCCACAAAATGAGGCTATCCATTGTTCTCTGGATCAGCTTTCCAACTTTCCATTCGTTTGTTCTATTTTTTCTTTCTTCCCCTAGGATAATCTCTTCTCTCTCCCCATGTCCTCCTTTCGAAATTTAACATATCCTTTATTTTATGTGATCTTGGACAGGTTATTCAATATTCCTTAGATGTGACGTCCTTAGATTCCTCATTTAAAAAAGCATTCAGCCCTGGCTCATGTGGCTCAGTGGAGTAAGTGTCAGCTGGCAAACCGAAGGGTTGTGGGTTTGATTCCCAGTCAGGGCACATGCCAGGGTTCTGGGCCAGGTTCCCAGTTCAGGGTGCACAAGAGGCAACCGCACATTGCTGTTTCTCTCCCTCTCTTTCTACTTCCTTTCCCCTTTCTCTACAAATAAATAAAAATTTTAAAAAGAAGTATCCAGTGAACCTAGAATCTTGTTCCAGATCTTCCGTTGCCCTGTCATTGCATGTCCTGCTGTTCTTATACTGGTACTGATGTATTATGTTCTGACATCAAGGAAGTAATACTTGTTTTTCATCCCTATTGGTTGACATTTTTAACTTAAAATTTTTATTATGAAACTTTTAAAATATAAAAATGGAAGAAATGAATCATTAACTCATTATACTTATCAACCAGGCTTAATTACTGTAGTGCCATATTTGCTTTATATTTTTTCTCTTTTCTAATTAAGATATAATTGGCATATAATATATTAGTTTCAGCTGTGCAACATAATGATTCAATATTTGTGTATGTTGGGAGATAATCACCACAATAAGTGTAGTTAATATCTGTCTTTCCCCATGCATAGTTATAAATTTTTTTTTCTTGTGATGAGAACTTTAAATATCTACTCTCAGCCACCTTCACATATGCAGTGCAGTATTATGTTTTTCTTTATTTTTATTGTTGACACTATTATAGATGTCTTCGTTCTTCCTGCCCTTTGCCTCCATTCTCCCAACTCCTACTCCCCCTTTCTCTGGCCATCACCATACTGTTGTCTGTATCCGTGGGATATACATACATACGAGATCTGTCCATAAAGCATCCAGCCTTGTACTATGAAACATAGAGACATTTATTGAAGAAGATACAAGATAGAGGAAACATTGTACATAGGATAATGACACCTCAGTCTTCTTCAGAGTAGGCACCTTGGGACCTCACACAGTTCCCCCAGCGTCATTACCATCTGCAGCACAATATTCCCTCTGCTCTGATAGCAGAAGCCATGCAATGAATTTTGCCGTGACACATTTCATGCCAAGAACCTGTGTCAGATCTCAGACAAGTATATTTTGGAGTCACCAGATCGGCTTCTGGTTCTCTCACTGTAAGTCACCAATTTTTGTTGATTGCATTCTGCACATGTTCAACATTCTCAGGTGTTCTGCGTGTTCCACACCTTATACAACGTGGATTACATTCAATAAATGATGGACTATCTTTGAAGCATTTGTGCCATGCTGCACTCATTTCATCATCCATGAACACCTTCTGAATCATCCAAATGGTTTCCATGGAGGAATGTTCTGCTTAACACAAAATCTGATGCAGATTCATTGCTCTACTTGCTTAGTCATTTTGACTGTGACAGCCACACAGTACACATGCTCATTCAGTGGTGTCTACTGACCACACTGACTAGTACAGTGAGGTCAGTGTTGTTCACACATGCACATTACAGTTCACTCTCCTTGGCTGCCAGGTTACATCACCGTCATGCAAACAGTTCTTGTTATGTTAACAATGGCTGGACTTTTGCTGGACAGACCTTGTGTATGTTCTTTGGCAAATCCCTTCTCCTTCTTTCATCCATTCCTCCTCTCCTCCCTCCCCTCTGACAGCTCTCAATTTGTTTCATGTATCCATGCCGCTGTGTAATATAGTATTATCAAGTATAGCTCAAGCTGTCCTCTCTTCCTGGGACTTCTGTATAGGTTCTTAACTGGTCTGCTTCTATCCTCATCTCACTTGGCCCTATTGACTGTAAATGATATTCATTTACAGCCAGATATTCTTTCAGCAAAAAGGATTTATTCCTGGGGGGAAAAAAAAAGGAGTGCAGTCTGGTTTCTGCAGCCACAGTAAGCTACATACTAGCGGCAGGGGAGGGAGTGGGGAGACAAAGGAAAAGAAATTCTATTATGGTGAGAAAGGAAGTTGGGGTGATGCTGTTCCAGCCATAAGGTTCTCCTGTAGGGTTTTCACAAGCCACTAACACAGAGAGATCCCCCAGACTCCTTTCTTGGTTAAAGTCTCTCATTAATTTTGATATTTCCCCCTTTGGATTTTAATCTTTCTATGACAGCATCGCTGAGCAACACAACAGTCAAGTCTTCTGATTTCAGCAGCCTTTGTTTCTTAGTGCCAGAGAGGACCTCTTCTGGGTATCATGTCCCACATCAGAGGGAAAGTGCAAGGTCTGAAAACCACTGTATCCAGGTTGGACAAGCAGTAGATGCAGAACTTAACAGCAAGAAAATACAAAGCAAAATTAAAACAACATAATAAATGGCCTATGTGATGATTCTAAAACAGGAGCTAAGACCTGAAAGCAGTCATTCTAAAGGGTCATTCATGTCTTGGACATTGAAGCTCTTGATGACACCTCTAACAAAAAAGGTGTCTCCTTTTCACAGTAGATTGGGAAATAAGGACAATGGTATTTTCCTTCCAATAAAGAGAAAATGAAATGAAGCAACAATAACAAAAGGCTGTATAAGCTTGGTCTGGTTATTTTGTGAAAGCTCCCTCCTTCAGGTGTCATTTGCTTCAGTTGCGAGGTTTTTATGTATTTCTTCAATTTTATAACAATCACTGTTTATTAACGTTAGATATCTCAATTCTATTTTTTTTAATATTTTTTAAATTTATTTTTTTGGGGGGGAAGGAAGGGAGAAAGAGAGGAGGAGAAATATCAATGTGTGGTTGCTTACAGGGGACCTGGCCTGCAACCCAGCTATGTGCCCTGACCAGGAACCGTACCAGCGACCCTTTGGTTCGCAGGCTGATGCTCAAACCACTGAGCTGCACCAGCTAGGGCTCAATTCTTCCTTAATAAGACTGTTGATCTGGTCTTCCTTCTTTACAACAGCTACACCTTCTACAAAATGAGTGGTCTTTTTCTTCATTCTGCCTCATAGATAAGATTATTTGAAGGGCCACAGGAAGTTGTTTGCTTTTTTTGAAGCATTTTCCAACAGTATAGATCTCATGAATCAGATCTTCCATGCAGATGATGCCATGTTTACCAAGATATCAAGGAAGCAATGTGTTATCCGTCAGGACAATACACTTTTTGTTGATTCTGCTATAACCATGCTTATCCATCATTTCATTTACTGACTTCAGGTTTGGGAAACCCCATGTAATATATGATTCCCCAATTCTCAGTATGTTAGTTGAAGCTTTGTTGAGATTAACAAAGGTGTCATTGAAGATCTGGTGATGGTGAAGGTGAAGAAGCTGCAGCACCTTTCAGACCTTTGGGCTCATGCCATTGATACCTCTGATCCTGATAACAAATGCCAATTTGGGTTCTGCGGGTACATAGAAGTTGCCAGGTTTTCTTGCCATTCTTGCCATTTGAATTTCGGTTCTGTACATGTACCCATATTCCTTGTGATAATGCTTAGTTTTTTCATAGATAAACTTCCTCCTTGCCTTTCAAAGCATCTTTTGGGCAAACCTCTTTCTCAAGAGCTTGATCTTCACTTCTGCGAAATTCCTTTGCTTTTGCTTAAGGGTTTCGGGCACAACAGGAACCTTCTTTCTTCTCTTCTGCACCCTCCATGGTTTCAGCTAGAAAAGAGGACTGCTTTGATTTTTGACAGCTTTATTTTCAGGTCACCAGACTGTATGCCTTTCCAGTCAGCGTTTGGTGCCACCTTTAGGTGTGACATATGTATCCTGGGTTTGCTCCCTGGAATTGAGCAGCACAGGGGTTATTCACCAGTACCTGGTAAGGGCCCTTTAGGCAAGGCTGAAAGGAGTCCTTTGGGGATGTCTTTTCCAGCAAAGTGTGGTATTTGGAATTTTTGTCTCTTTGAAGCACACTGAGAAAAGATTGCTCTACCAAAATATGGTTACTTTCAATAAAAGTAATCAGGCCTTACAATATTGAAGTATGCTTTCCTTTATCAACCGTGGATTGAAAGGAGCAGGAACTGTATGCATGGGACATCCTGTAATTATCTCAAACGGTGAGTTTATGAGCTCCAAAGGGATTGGATCTGAGATTCCAGAGGACCAACAGCTGTGCTTTTGCCAGGGTATTTGAGGGTCTCTACAAATAGTGCCATTACTATGTTCAATCAAACCAATATAGGGGAAGCTGTATAAAACCTACTGGCCAAATGTCATATGGCCCATTAAGCAATTTAAAATGTCCAAGGGCAGTGCGCACAGGCTTCCCTTGGTTGTCCTTTGGACAGGTGGGACAAGTAGCAGTGCTTTTTGTTGACTTACTAATATTTTCCTATCAATATTGATTATAAATACTATTATTTTGTCAGCAGATCACTGGTTTAATGCATGTACAGTAATAGAAGTGAAAATTTTAGAACTGGGTTGTTATTAGGTCTTAGCCAGAGCTTTTTCTTTTTATCAAACCAACAATTATTGGATTTCTTTCTTTTTTAAAATATATTCAAGGGTCTTTTAAATCTTTTTTATTTTTCAATTATACTTGACATACAATATTATATTAGTTTCAGATCTACAACATAGTGATTAGACAATTATATGTCATACAAAGTTATCACCCCAATCAACCCATCTGACACCAAGCATAGTTACTACAGTGTCATTGATTGCATTTCCAAAGCTGTACTTTACATTCCCATGACCTATTTAATTAAATTAATCAGTTGATTAATTTGATTGTTCAAGTACAGTTGTCTCCATTTTCCCATCACCATGCCTCCCAACCCCCCACCCCATTCATCTCCACCTCCCACCCTTGACCCTACCGCCCTTTGGCTTTGTCCATGTGTCCTTTATACATGTTCCTTGATGACCATTCCCTTTTTTTCCTTGTTATCCCTCTTCTGCCTTTCCCCTCCTTTCTAGTTACTGTCACTTTGTTCTTTAATTCAATGTCTCTGATTATATTTTGCTTGCTTGTTTGTTTTGTTGGTTAGGTTCCACTCAAAAGTGAGATCATATGGTATTTGTCTTTCACCAGCTGTCTTATTTCACTCAGCATAATGCTCTCCGGATCCATGCATGCTGTCTGAAAGGGTAGGAGCTCCTCCTTTCTTTCTGCTGGATAGTATTCCATCATGTAAATATACCACAGTTCTTTGATCTACTCATTTACTAATGGGCACTTAGGTTGTTTCTAGTACTTAGCTATTATAAATTGTGCTGCTATGAACATTGGGGTGCATAGGTTCTTTTGGAATGGTGTTTCAGGATTCTTAGAGTATAATCCCAGCAATTCCATTGCTGGGTCAAAAGGTATTTCCATTTTTAGTTTTCTGAGGAAATTCCAAACTGTTTTCCACAGTGGCTGCACCAGTCTCCATTCCCACCAATAGGGCACTAGTGTTCCCTTTTCTCCACAACCTCTCCAACATTTGTTATTTGTTGATTTGGTTATCGTGGCCATTCTGACTATTGTAAAGTGGTATCTCATTGTGGTTTTAATTTGCATCTCTATGATGGCTAGCAATGCTAGCCTTTCATATGTCTCTGGGCCCTTCGTATGTTCTCCTTGGAGAAGTATCTGTTCAAGTCCTTTGCCCATTTTCTAATTGGGTTGTTTGTCTTCCTGGAGTGGAGTCCTGTGAGATCTTTATATATTTTGGAGATCAAGTCCTTGCCCAGGGTATCATTTGTAAATATATAATCCCATATGGTTTGTTCCCTTTTCATTTTGCTGATGTTTTCTTTAGCTGTGCCGAAGCTTTTTATTTTGATGAGATCCCATTTGTTTATTCTTTCCTTTATATCCCTTGCTCTAGGGGACATATTGGTGAAAATATTGAGGCATGGAATATCTGAGACTTTCCTGCCTGTGTTCGCTGAAGGACTTTTATGGTGTTGTGACTCATATTTAAATCTTTTATCCATCTTGAGTTTATTTTTATGTGTGGTGTAAGTTGGTGGTTGAGTTTCATTATTTTGCATGTGGCTGTCCAGATCTCCCAACACCCTTTATTGAAGAGGCTATTTTTACTCCATTTTATGCTTCTTCCCCCTTTGCCCATGACTAATTTTATAACTGGCAATTTTTACATCTTAATCCCTTCCCATTCCTCACCCATCAACCCCCAAATCTGCTCCCATGTGGAAAACATCAATATTTTCTCTATATCTATTGAGTTTGTTTCTGTTTTATTTGGGGTTTTTTGTTATCTTTTTTTTCTTTTTAGATTCTGGTTGTAAATGAAATTATATGGCATTTGTTTTTCTCTTTCAGACTTATTTCACTTAGCCTGTAATACCCTCTAGGTCCATCCATGTTGTCCCATATGGCAAGATTTTATTCTCCACAGCTAAGTAATATTTCACTGTATATATGCACCACTTCTTTATCCATTTATTTATTGATGAGCACTTAGGTTGCTTTGATTCTGTATCATGGCTATTGTAAAAAATGCTATATTGAACATAGAAATGCATGTCTCCCTTTGAATTGGTGTTGGATTTCTTCAGATAAATGCCCAGAAGTGGAATGTATGAGATATAAGATCTATTTTTAATTCTTTAGAAACTTCCATACTGTTTTTCATAGTAGCTGCACCAGTTTACAGTCCCACCAACAGTGTAGGAGGATTTTCTTCTCCACAGCCTCACCAACACTTGTTTGTTGATTTATTGATGCTAGTCATTCTGATACGTGTGCTGTGATATCTCTTTGTGGTTTTTATTTGCATTTGTCTGAAGATTAGTGTCATTGAGGATCTTTTTATATGTCTGTTGGCCCACGCCCCATTTTTAAATGTTTATTCAGTCCCACTACCCATTTTTTATTTGGGTTGGGGTTTATTTCTTTTGGGGGGTGTAATTTGTATGAGTTCCTCATATTTTGGATATTAACTCCTCATTAGATATATCATCATTGGCATATATCTTCTTCCATCCAGTAGGTTGTCTTTTTGTTTTGGTGATATTTTCCTTCACTGTTCAAAAACTTTTTAATGTGATATAGTCCCATTTGTTTCTGGTTTTCTAGATTTCCTTGCCCAAGGAGAAATATCTAAAGGATATTACTAAGAGCATTGTCAAAGAGTTTACTGCCTGTGTTTTCTTTTAGTACTTTTATGGTTTTGGATCTTACATTTAAATCTTTAATCCATTTTGAGTTTATTTTTTACATATGGTGTAAGAAAGTGATCCAGTTTCAGTCTTTTGCATGTGTCTGTCCAGTTTTCCAAACAGCATTTATTGAAGAGACATTGTCTATTCCCATTGTATATTTCTGCCTCCTTTGTCATAAATTTATTGACCATATCAGTGTGGGTTTATTCTAGGCTTTCTGTTCTGTTCCATTGATCTGTGTATCTGTTTTTATGCCAGTTCTGTGCTGTTTTGATAAGCATAGCCTTTTAGTATAGTTTCATATCTGATAATGTGATACCTCCAGCTTCATTTTTTATCAAAATTGCTTTGGCTATTTGGGGTCTTTAGTGATTCTACATAAATTTGGAGATTATTTGTCTAATTATGTGAAAAATTCCATTGGTATTTTGATTTTGATTACATTGAATCTCTGTATTCCTTTGGGTAGTATGCTCATTTTAATAATGTTAATTGTTCTCATTTGTGAGCATAGTACATATTTCCATTTATTTGTATGTTTTTCAGTTTCTTTTTTCAATTTTACCAGCACAGGTCTTTTACTTTTTTGATTAAATTTATTCCTGTGGGGGTTTTTTAATGCATTATAAATTGGATTGTTTCCTTAATTCTTTTTATGATAGTTCATTATCATTGTGTAAAACTCATAACAATTTCTAACTATTTTGTAGCTATTACTATACTACATTTATGTATCAGTTCTTAGAATTGTTTTAGTGGAGTCTTTGGGGTTCTCTATGTATAGTATAATATCATCTGCAAATAATGACAGTGTTAACTTCCTTTCTAATACAGATGCCATTTATTTATTTACTTACTTATTTTGTCTGACTTTAGCTAGAGCAACCAATACTATGTTGAATAAAAGTGGTGAAAGTAGATGTGTTTGTTTTATTTCTGAACTTAAGGAAAACGCCATAGCTTTTCATTTTTGAGTATTATGTTAGTTGTGTGTTTGTTGTATATATCCTTTATTATATTGAGGTACATTCCCTCTATCCTCACTGACTGTTTTATTATAAATGGATGTTGGATTTTGTCACATACTTTTTGTGTATCTACTGACATAATTATATGATTTTTATTCTTCATTTTGTTTATGTGGTATGTCACATTAATTGATTTGTAGATATTGAACCAGTCTTGCATCCTGGGAATAAATTTCACTTGATCATGATGTATAATCTTCTGAATTAATTGATGAGATTGGTTTGTTATATTTTGTTGAGGATTTTTGCATCTATGTTCATCTGGATTGTTGGTTTACAATTATTTTTTGGTAGTGTGTATCTGACTTTGGTATCAGGGTAATGCTGGCTTTGTAAAATGTGCTTTGGAGCCATCCCTTCTTTTAAAATTTTTGGAATAGTTTTTGAGGCATAGGTATTAATTATATGTTTGAACCAGATGGCTTCACACGCTTTTGGTTGTTGTGAGTTTTTTGATTACTGATTTGATTTTGTTAATAGTTACCAGTTTGTTCATATTTTCTGTTTCTTCCTAATTTAGCCTTGAAAAAATTGTATGTTTCTATTAATTGATGCATTTCTTCCAGGTTGTGCAATTTGTTGGCATATAATTTTTCATAGAATCTTCTTAGTGCTTGTATTTCCGTGGAGTTGGCTATCACTTCTCTTTCTTTCTGAGTTTATTTATTTAGGCTGTCTCTGTTTTGTTTTTTCTTGCTGAGTCCGGTTGAAGGTTCATCGCTTTTCTTGTATTTCAAAGGATAAGCTCTGGTTTCATTGACCTTCTCTATTGCTTAATTAGATTCTATTTCATTTCTTCCCACTGTAATCTTTATTACTTCCTTCCTCCTGATAATTTTGCATTTTTTGTTTTCTTTTTATAGTTTCTTTAGATATAAGGCTAGATTGTTTACTTGAGATTTATTTTTTGTTTTTTTGAGGTTGACCTATATTGCTATGAATTTCCCTCTTAGTACTGATTTGGCTATGTTCCATAGATTAGGGGTCATTGTGTTTTGATTTTTATTTGTTTCATTTGATTATTTTTCTTGATTTCATTGTTTACCCATTTATTGTTTAGTAGCATGTTATTTAGCCTCCAAGTGTTTGTGCATTTTCCATTTTTTTTTGTACTAGATTTCTAATTTCACACCATTGTGATTAAAGAAGATGCTTGATATGAGATCAGTCTTCTGAAATTTATTGAGACTTGTTTTGTGATGTAACCATTTGTGACCATTTGTGCAGGTCTATCCTGCAAAATGTCCATGTGCACTTTGAAATATGTATATTCTGCTGCCATTGAGTAAAATGTCCTAAAACATAAATTAAGTTCATCTGGTCCAATTTGTCATTTAAAGCCATTGTATCCTTGTTGATTTTCTATCCCTATTATCAACGTCACTATTGTCAGTCTTGGGGCCACTAGCAAGAAGTATGGGTCACACCAAGACCAGCCACTGCTTTTTGGGGGTTTGTGGACTTCTTAGAGATTTTAGGAAAGGCCATAGCACAATTTGAGGAAGGCCGCTTGTGTGGAAAAACCTCCAGAAGAGGTTTGGTCCTGGTGCAGGTTGAGTAGGTTAGGGCATTAGGTATTCTCCAGGGCAAGCAAACAGTAGTAGCCAAATTAAAAGAGAGCTCATATTTGGTGCTCACCTGTGCCTGCTGACAGTACAAAAAGGGCTCAATAAGGGAAAAGTAGCGTCTGTCACCAGTCATATCCATAAAAAGAGCTGCCCTGACCCTTGCTCCTCCAGTTTTGCACTGAAACTAGTTAGCTCAGCTCCTTCTTGTATGTCCCGCATGCTTTTCAAGCTTCTTCCCCAGAGCTGGAGTTCATATTATGTATGTCTTTGAGCAATTGAATCTATTCACAGTCCTTTTAAGGCCTGCAGCACCTGTGTCTCCAGAAACCCTCCATCCCAGTCAGCCAAAATCCCTGTTGGTTTTCATAGCCACATATTATGGGGCCTTCTCTTTCTGGCAGTGAAATCCTAGCCTGAGATGCCTGATGTGGGCCTGGGACTCCTTGCTTTTTACAGGGACCTTCGCAGCCGAGATATTCCTCCTGTTTGTTATCCACCACAGTGTGTATGTGGGACCTGCCTATTCTGTACCTCTGCTCCTCCTACAAGTCTTGCTGTGGCTTCTTTATATTCAGCTGGTCTTCAAGTGGCTTTTGATAATGATTCTTCTGTGATTTAGTCATAATTTTGATGTGGTTGTAGGAAGAAGCGAGCGTGGCATTTACCGACTCCTCACATCTTTACTGGAAGTGTTCCAATCTTGTTTTTCCTTTTCTGAAGCCAGTTGTTGGGCTTCTCTAGCCAGATTTTGATAAGTTATCAGCTGGGAAAATCTCTTTGGAACATGAGAGAGATTTGACCATTGCCGGTTCCTTTAAGGGCAGCATTCCTTGTTGAAACATCAGCAAGTTGATTTCCTTTGGCTACCAGAGTATTAAGTTTAGATTCTCTGGGATCTTAATAATAGCTAAAGCAACAGGTAAAAGTTTATAGTGTCCAGTAATTCCTGAACATACAGGCCATTTCTAACTTTATTTCCACTGGATGGCAGGAGGCTATATTGTTTCCATAATATTTCAAAATCATGAACTACTTTGAAGGCATATCTACTGTCAGTATAAATGTTGGCAGTTTTGGCATAGGCCTAAATACCAGCTAAAGTGAGGGCATATAATTCAGACTGTTGAAGTATAGTCGCCAGAGGTAAAGATTCTCCCTCGTTGACTTTAAATGGAGTTACAACAGCATACGTAACACAGTACTTACTATTTTTACTCTAAATATGAATCATCTGTAAACCATGGGAAGTCAGCCCTACCCAGAGGAGTTTCCTGCAGATCATTGTCATCAGATGATCCGTCATTGTTAAGCAATCTTGAGGAACTTAGAAGATTCTTTATGACTCAATCCAGTGTAAGTTTAGGAACATATGAAACTCAGGGCCTATTAGGATCCTCAGAGAGCTTAACTTTAAAGGGACAGGTTCTGATAGATTCAGAGCCAGAGGAAGTGAGAGAAGGTTCAGGGGAGAAAGGAATAAGAGAGGTTCAGAGGAGGATAATAATGGAGGTAAAGCCAGAGGCAAAGAAGCCAGGAGTAGAAGGCAAAATGGTATTAGAGATGGAGCTTGAGACAAAGGAGTGGACCGGGAAGGAAAAGTTACACTGGAAGTGAGGAACTCAAGGCTTCTAAAGCCCTCTTAACTGAGGCTACCAAACTTTTAAAAAAGAGAATTCTAAAACTTTATTTTGCAAAGAGGCAGTTCGCATTCCTGGTAATATTTGGAAGCCTCCTAATATCACTCCAGATTAGCATTCCTCTCAATTTTGCCAGTTTCAGAGCTATGATTATACAATTTGGTTTTAAGAAATACGTTTGGGGATCTCAATAGTTCCTCATAATGGCCATTGATGTTCTAAGTGACTTTTGGTCAGGTAAGTCTGTTCAGTTTAAAATATACATGAAGAGGGACTACAGTTTTTAAATAAAAATTTGGCCAATGTCCCTTTAGGATGGACATCCTGACAATATTAGATAACTGAGATCCCATATTTCAGAGGCTCTTCTAGGGCTCCAATGGCCTAAACTACTGAAACAGCTTAAGTATCTTGAATAGCTTAAGCAGCTTGTAGGTTTAATACCAGCCAATTCCATTTAGAGTATTCTGATCCAGAAGGAGTTAGGTTGATGGCCAAACCAGAACAGATTCAGAGAAGCAGCCAGGTCCCAAGGGAGTCAGGCCATACTCGAAACAGCATGATTCTAATATATTTTATGGTTAATGGTATAGTATTCCCCACTAGACTGAGAGCTTCCTGAAGAGACTGGGTCTCTAGTACTTAGAGTAGAGATTTCTACATTTTAGAAGCATACCAAATGTGTGAATGGAGAGATCAGAATAAGAAGGTATACAGTACATTCTTCTGTACCCTGTTGTAATCCTACCCGTAGGTGCTATTGTTACATTGTTGTATCTAGCCCCTTCTCCTTTCTTATGACAGCCTCAACCCTCATTTTACACTTGGGCATGGATAGATCTACTGCATGTGACTTTGACTTTTTTATACCAACTCAAAAGCTTTGATCTTGGCTTGAAAAGTCCTCATCATCCTATCAGTCATATCACACTGAGGTTTCCTTCATTTGGAGTACCCTCTACTTTTCTCTCCCCTCTCTCTACCCAGATCCTTCCCCAAATCCAACCCTCTGTTCGGGGTGCATCAATATTTGATTGTATATGCTAAGGTTTTGTGAGGTATCCTTCCATCCTCATTAGATTGCAGATCCCTTAGAAGATAAACTAAATGTATCTTCATTTAATTTTTGTTCTCTGCATTATTTTACACACTTTAATTTTTATTTCATTGTTATAGAACTATATTTGTCCTTTGCAGAAAAATAAGAAATAATATATAATTCAAAAGAGGAAGTAACTTTTAATCTTTTCAAATGCAAATAACCAGAAACATTTTGTATTTACTCTTCCAGACTCTGGTGTTTTCCTATAAAATGAAATCATATCATATAAAGTTCTCTAGTCTTTTGTTTACTCAACAGTGTATCATGAATACCTTCTCATGTCAAATAGGTATCTACATTATTATTTTCAATTGCCGTTGATCACTCTAGAATAGTAAAACTGCACAGAAAATATTAATATCCCTATTGAAATAATGTCTTCAGAGGTTTAAAATTTTAAATCCTATTTTTATTATTGAATTGAACTTTTATCTGAGTTAAGCAGAAAAGAATAATAGTAAATGAACAGATAATACTGATGGTAGAAATGAAGCAACAGGTTTTTTTTTAAATTTTATTTTATTTTAATTGTTATTCAAGTAGTTTTCTGTCTTTTACTCCCATCCCAGTCCACCCCCCAGTGCTGCCCACCTCCCTCCCATTTCCACCCCCCTTAGTTTTTGTCCATGTGTGCTTTATACTTGTTCCTATAATAACAGGTGTTTTTTTTTAATGTTGTTTCCTTTAAGATAAGATTTTACACAGAATCTAGGGAATATTTTTAGAACTTGGAAAAAATGGTTTTAAAATGTTTGTTTGTTTGTTTGTTTTAGAGAGAGGCAAGGGTGGGGGACAGCGATGTGGGAGAGGGACATTGACCGGTTGCCCTTTTTATGCCCCCCAGCCAGGGACCAAACCTGCAAACTAGGCATGTGACCTGACCAGAAATCGAACCAGTGACATTTTGGTTTGTGGGATGACACTCAAACCAACTGAGCCACACTGGCTAGGGCAAGGTGAAAATAGTTTTGAGGTGAAAGTTCTAACAGTAGTAATGAAATCTGTATTGGGGTGGGGCATGTATTGTGGTTCACTGTTTATAACACACCTCCTGAATTCCAGTGCAGGGAGAACTGTGTTTGCTCTTCCAAGTCCTCAGCAGTTTAGAATTGCAGGCTTATGACGCTGCTTACCTTGAAATGTAAAAATAACTGTATGTTTCCTTCTCTTACACACAAGTGCTTCACCTATTGATTTTTTTTTAAATAAGGGTTTAGTTTAGAAATATGCTCAGCACATACAGATGGACAGGTAGAAACAACATTTATAGTAATGCTATACAAAAAAGTTGTATCAATACATGTTTTAAGTCAAATTATGTGAAAAACTATTGTCAGAAAAGCTGTTTTGTGAAAATATTACTAGAGTTCCTCTTTAACACAAGTTTCTTTAGATAATTGAAAATTATTCTATTACAAAAGTTTAATTTTATGTGTAGTTTTCCGAAATGTTGACTACATCAGATGGAGTATGCTGTAATTTACTCTTATGGAGGAAATGTGCAATTCTCTTGCAAACATTTATTTCCTTGTTCCTTCCCTGTTACTTCAGTGCTCTGTTGAGGATTCATGATTCTCTTTGCAGGAGGTATGTGTTGGGGCTGGGATGATTAGTATGCCTTGTCATGGTATTTTGTATCCTACATAGTTCTTTGTGTCAAAGAACTTTGTGTCAAAGCACCTCTTTGACAAAACAATGTGAGCA
Source organism: Carollia perspicillata (assembly GCA_004027735.1). Lineage (NCBI taxonomy): Eukaryota > Metazoa > Chordata > Mammalia > Chiroptera > Phyllostomidae > Carollia > Carollia perspicillata. Next base: position 16,855 of record PVKM010003583.1, on the reverse strand, counting down.
GGACAGTAACAATCAAGAAAAGTTCAAAGACTGCCCACTGTCTTTCTCCTCTATTTCTGCCTCTACACTCTAAGGGCCTGGCATATGTTAGGCCTTCCAGAAATACCTATTGAATAGCTGAATGTATAAATCCTGATCTTGTGTTCCAACTTTTGGGAATAAGGTTTCTTTTTCTTTTTAAATACTGTTTTTTCACTTACAGTTGATATAAAATATTATATTAGTTTCACATGTACAACCCAGACATTTATATAACTTATATGAAGTGATTATTATGATGTCTAGTACTCACCTGGCACCATTCATAGTTCTTAGAATATTATTAACTGTATTCCCTATGCTGTACTTTATATGCCCATGACTGTTCTGTAACCACCAATTTGTACTTCTAAATCCCTTCCATTTTTCACCCATCCCATCAACCCTTCTCCCATCTGGCAACCATCAAAATGTTCTCTATATCTATGAGTCTGTTTCTGTTTTGCTTGTTTATTTATTTTGTTTTTTAGATTCCACATAAAAGTGAAATCATATGGCATTTGTCTTTCTCTGTCTGACTTATTTCGCACAGTACCCTCTAGGTCCATCCATGTTGTTGCAGATGTCAAGATTTCATTTTTTAATGGCTGAATCATGTTCCATTGTATATATGCACCACTTCTTTATCCGTTCATCTGTTGATGGACACTTACGTTGCGTCCATATCTTGATTGTTGCAAATAATGCTGCAGGAAATGTATATGTCTTTTTGATTTAGTGTTTGGGGTTTCTTTGGATAAATACCCAGAAGTGGATTAGCTGGGCCCTTACTTGTTTCTTGTTATAGCCTTTGTTTTAAAGTCTATTTTGTGTGGTATAAGTACTGATACCCCAGCCTTTTTGTTTATTTCCATTTTCAGGAAATGTCTTTTCATCCCTGTACTATCAGTCTGTGTGTCTTTCAATCTGAAGTGAGTCTCTTATAGATAACATAGGTAAGGGTCTTGTTTTATGATCCATTCAGTCACTGTATGTCTTTTGATTGAAGCATTTCACCATTTGCATTTAAAATAATTGTTGATAGATATGTATTTATTGCCACTTTATTATTTATATTTTTAATCTTTTTTCCTTCTCCTTAAAGAAGACTCTAACATTTATTGTAACACTGGTTGGTGGTAATAAATTCCTTTAGCTTCTTCTGGTCTGGGAAGCTCTTTATCTGTTCTTCAATTCTAAATGATAGCTTTCTGGATAATCTTGGTTGTTGGTCCTTGCTTTTCATCACCTTGAATATTTTGTGCCAATCCCTTCTGGCCTGCTAAGTGTCTGTTGAGAAATTAGCTGACAGTCTTATGGGAGCTCTTTTGTAGGTAACTGTCTTTCTCTTTCTGCTTTTAAGTTTCTTTTTGTCTTTTAACCTTTTGCATTATAATTATGATATGTCTTGGTGTGGGCCTCTTTGAGTTCATCTTGTTGGGGATTCTCTACTTTTCCTAGGTTTGTCTGTATTTCCTTCATCATGCTAAATAAGTAAGTTTTCCCTTATTATTTTTTCAAATAGGTTTTCCGTTTCTTATTCTCTCTCTTTTCCATCTGGCATACCCATGATGCAAATGTTGGTACCCTTGAAGCTGTCCCAGAGACTCCTTACACTGTCCTCATTTTTTAATATTTTTTCTGTTCTAATTGGGTGTTTTCTGCTACCTTGTTTTCCAAATTGCTAATTCCATTCTCTGCTTCATCACATCTACAGCTGATTCCCTGTAATGTAGTCTTTGTTTCAATTATTGTTTCCTTCATTTCTTACTGGTTCTTTTTTATGGTGTCTCTCTCCTTTTTTTTATGCTGTTGAAGTTCTGAGTTCCCTATAACCATAGTTTTGAACTGTGTATCTGGTTGTTCACTTGCCTCTATTTTATTTATTTCTTTTTCTGGATATTTCTTCTGTTCTTTCATTTGGGACATGTTTCTTTGTCTCCTCATTTTGGCTGCCTCCCTGTATTTGTTTGTGTTATTAGGGGAAAGCTGCTACATCTCCCGGTCTTGGTAGAGTGACCCTGTGTAGTAGATATTCTATTAGCCCCAGTGGTACAAACTCCTTACTCATCTGAGGGCGAGGTGATGTGTGCACCCTACAGTTATAGTTGAGCCTTGATTTCTGTTGGCACATCACATGAGGGAATTGACTCAACACCGATCAGCTGTGAAGATCAGCTGTGACTTCCCTTATGAGTGTCTCTCATGGAAGTGGGTGGTGTTCTGGAGTGATCTAAAGCTGGCCACCAGATGTACTGCTTCTGGCAGCTCCTGGGGTAGCACACTGAGATTAGTCACCACCTTTTCCCTGATTGGGGGCATCCATCATGAGCTGCAAAGCGATTTGCAGATGGCTGCTACTTGTGCTGGTCTTGGAGGTGCCCAAGCTGCTAACTGAGTTCAGCTGCCACTAGTGCTGCCCCTAGTGCTGGACCACTAGCAAGAGATATGGGGCATTCTGAGTCCAGATGCTGATTGTTCGGAGTTTGAACCATTGAGCAATTTTAGGAAAGTCCCAGGAGTGAAATTTCTGACAACTCTTAAGGAGTGAAGTATGGTAGTGAAGTCAGGGAGTCTAGACCATTAAAATTATCTGATTCAACCGCTTCTGTTTACAAATGGAAAAACTGAGGACTTCCATAGTTAAGTGACTTCCTGTGTGCTTATATGCCAACCACAGCAAGCAATTTGCCAAATGTGGAACTGTTACAGAACAGTCTCACACACACACACAGGGGCCCGGACTCTGGAGTATGGTATACTAATACCGTCCGGACCACCGTGTACTGGGCTCATCTGTCTGCCGCCAGAGGAAAGACATCTCTCAATGGCAGAGATTAGTGAAAAGGAAACGAAAGGTTTATTTAAGGCTATACAAACTTAAATAAGTGGCCCAATGTCCCCATTAAACTATCAAAATCCTTTAGGCCAACTAGTGATGCCCACAGTGCTTCCTTCTCTCCCTGCCCTTATCCGAGCTACCGTAAATCCGGAAAAGGAGCACACGTCCACGTCTCCAGGTCACTGGCACCGTCAGCTGTGTTGCCATCTAGACAAAGCCTCTTCTTTCCTCCACCAGAGGTGCAGGGGTCTGCACTCTCGCCAAGCCTTGTGGTTCTCTCAATGGCTGCCGCACCCCCCTTTTATACTCGATACTCGTGCTGTCTTCCTCTGCAGCACCACTTCCGGCTCCTCCCACAGTTGGCCACACCCCCCAGGACTCCCATATTCAGTTGCCAGGGTGAGTCTGGGAAGGTGTGGCCCCATAGCGTGGAGCCAATCATCTCGCAACTCTCACTCAGCCCTTGTAACCAGGGGGAGTTGTCTCCCAGTTGCGCTCTGCCAGGGGGAGGGGTGTGCAGCACGGAGAGGGTCCTTGATCCCTCGTTGGGGCCCCCCTCTTGGCTGCACCCTGTTACAGAACTATCATCTGAATGTCTTCTGGTTTAGCTCTTGGACCCTCACTCCAGCTTACCTCGTACCCTTTTTCAGCTCCTTAAAAATGTTGGATGGCATAGGTTACTTGAAATTTCATTCTAATTTTTTTTTTTTTTGAAATATGCCAGGAAAACCATATAGTGACAGTGGCTTTAAGAATGTTTTTAATTGTTTAACAAAAGTCTATAGATGACCCCATGGTGCTGGTGGTGATAGAGATTCGTGTGTTTCTGACTCAGAATGATGTAAGTCAAGTTTTCACACCCTGTTGATGATAGCTGAACCTGTCAACTTGAGAATTACAGAAAGACTGTTAAGGAAAATGATTCACAGGGGCTTGTAGGCAATTGCAGTATCATCTACTTATGAATGAAATCATATTTTTGGTGGGTTTTTTTCTGATTTTGGGCTGTTTTTCTATATGGTCAGTTCTGCCTTCTCATACTCTTTGCTCTGGTTAATTTGAACTTGGATCTACTTAGTTTGAGGCCAGTCTGTTTTCAACATTAGGGCCTTTCTCTATACTGATTGTTCATGAGAAGTCACATTATAGGATGATGGTATGTCTGGAAAGTAAATATTAAGGAGATGAATGTATTGGAAATGTTGAGGAAGGATATTCTTTATTACAGCAAGTTTGCTTTCTTCTGTAAATTGTTAGTGTGAGATAAATTTGAAAAACAAAAAAAGGATTTATTTCCATTAAGTTCAAAGTCAGTTTCAAAAAGAAAATTCTTCTCTTACCGTATGTCACACAAGAAAATTAATGGCCTGGAAATGTATAGCTCTTGACCAGTTTATAGGCCCAGTATAAAAAGGTCCTGCTAATGAGGCCCCGTTAATTATAACTCTGCCTCGGAAGCGAATTACGAGCTGTCGTAATTCTGTATAGGATATACAACTGACAGTTCAATAACACGTACAGTGAATTTTAGAAGTTTGATGTTTAACTAGGTTTCTGATGCTTGGGAAAGGAGCTGGAGGAAGAGGGATACTTCTACCAAGTATGTTGAAAACTGGACTATGTCAGGTATAGGTAAAAATCTAGGTTAATTTTTAAATTCTTATGCCCAATGGTATGCACAGTTGTTCAACTCTACAAATATGAAAAGCTTCTGAGTTTTTACAGTCTTACCAAGAAAATACATTTTTCCAAAATTGGTATTGATGTGCCTTTTAAAAATCTCAATTGGGTAATAAGAAGTGTTAATTTGTTTTTTAAATTTCAGTACTGGAGCTTTAATCTCAAACATAGCATTATAAAGGGATTAGGCTCTCAAATCAATTATTTAACAACTAAACCAAAGAACTTATTTAACAAATGCAAATGTCTACAGTGTACCTGGCTTTGTATACACAGTGACAAATTAGATGCATTGCTGCCCTCAAAGAGCTGTTATTCCAGGAGGAACATGGATAAAGAAAAACCTCATCATGAGACTGGTTCCAATGACAGAAAAAAGCAGGGAGTTTTGGGGGTACACAGACAGGGAATTGTGGGTGCTTAGGGTCTAGAAAGGCTTCTCATAAGAGATGACCCTTCTAGTAGAGTTCTAGTGGGATGGCTAGAAGCAAGATCCTTCTTCAAGTCTTATGAAGCTGCATGTGGAAAGGCCAAGAGATGAGAAGAAGCAAAGTCTGTCCTGGAAACGCCTGGAGTTCAGTGCAGGTGGAGGAGGGAGTGGAGTCAGCTGGAGCCAGATGTCAGTAGAGCCATTGAAGGGTTTTTCAGCTGGATCAGTAAGTGATCAAATTATATTTTAAAAAGCACACTTTAAAACTTGGAGGATAGATTAGAAGAGAATAAGAACAGTGGCAAAAAGATCAGTTAGGAAGTTAAGAGAAATTAAAGGAAGACAAAGGAAACTTTTGAAATAGTGTCCAGCCAAGGGCGGGGCTCCAAGTAAATATATATTAAATGAACAAATGAGATCAAAAGCCCTACACTGTAGTGTTGAAGATTTTCAGAGAAGGAGAAGATCAATGCAAATTGGAAGACCTAAGATAAAGTCCATCTGTTGGCTTCTGAAAGATCTATCAGCTCCCTGAATGGGTTATAAAATTGTATGTTCACATGTGTTTTCTAAGAGAGCAACATTAACTTTCATGAGATTCATAAAAGGTCCATGGCCCTCCAAAAGATGGAAAACTACTGGGTCAGATGTTAGCCTAGCAGAACAGAGACCTTGTTTGATTTTCCATGGAGCTTTGTACTTAGTCATTTCAGTCTAGGGCTTATGTTTATGGAGGTTATCAGCTATGCTAGTGACATCAAGCTGGGACTAATATCTAATTATACCAGGAATCAAGGTACAGATTCAGAGAGAACCCAACAGATTGGACAGACGTGAATAAAAAGTTGTAATTATGTTCATAGATCAGCTGCACTGCAGTAGTGGAGTGGAAGATGCTAGCCTTAACAATTTTTGTGAACCTGTTGCTCCTTGATAGCCATTGCTCATGGGGGAGAAGGGAGAGCCCAGGAGTTGTATGAAGTAGTAAGTGCTTCTCTGGAATTGTTTAAGAAGAGGCAGAATCCCAGATCAGGGATATACAGCACTAAGCCTAGACTGGCTTAAAAGAATGTTTAGAGTGCTAAAATTAAAATTTTCTTTATATGAATACCCATGGAAAATGTACTTACATAGACTTCCCTCTGTACTGTTGACAGTTGTTTGAAATTTAAAACTCATTTTAAATGGGCCTGAACTGAGAATCAGGCACAATTGATAAGTCTGTTTTTGTAAAAAAATATGAATGGAAAAAAAATTGAAGACATGAAACTGCTTTTGCCTGTGAAGGTCCTGCTGTGTGTTTCAGGGGTGTGTTCTCCTTACCTTGTTGCTGATGGACAGAAACACTATGTTACGAGGGAAGAGTTGGTAATCTGGCTGCAACATAAGCTAGTCAGTGTTGTATATTTGAGGCATTTCCCTTTCAGAAATTGTGTGATGTCCATATTGTGTTACTGTGTTGTCTTTTTTTCCTACTAGAACTAGAAAAAGAATTAGACAAGTAAAATGTCAAGGCACATTTGAAAAGCTGCTGGGGAAAAAGAAGAAGCCTTTATTATTTTATGTCTCTTTGTTTTCAATGAAAAGAGAATGTTTAAAAGAGCTTTTCCCAAAGCCCCAGAATTTAATTTTACTCAGTTGTGACAGTTTTGTTAGAATGAAAGCTTTGATTTACTGAAACTCCTATTTGTCAGTACAGCCATTTTAAAAGTTAGAAGGCAAAAATTGTTTGGTTTTTTTGTTATATAGCTAGAGAACTTCTTTTTCTGTTCACATTCCTTTATTGTTAGACTCATCAAATATAAGATTTGTGTCCTACACAGTTAGGTATTTCCTAAAGTCTTGTTAACTTTTAGTGGTTACCAAGGTCTTTTTTCTTTTCAGCATGACACATTACTTTTTAAAAAGCTCTTTAAAAATCAAACTCTCACATTGACCCATGGGGCTCAGTTGGATGAGCATAGTTCCACAAAGCAAAGAAATGGTTGCCAATTTGATTCCTGGTCAGGACACCTTCCTGGGTTGCCCAGGTGGTCCCTGGTTGGGGCATGTGGTTGGGGCATGTGGTTGGGACGTGTGCGAGAGGCAACTGATTGATGTTGCTCACACATATGTCTCTCTCCTTCTCTTTCACCCTCCCTTTCCTTCTCTCTAAAAATGAATAAATAAAAATTTTTTTAAAATTAAAATCAAGCTCATTTAAATTTTTTCTATAGAAACAAGTCCTGTTTAATGTTGAGGTTTGTACGTTTGCAGCGAATTAATTTGTATGTTTTCACGAGGCATCTATTCTGTTTTTGGAGCTTAGAGTGAAAAAATTAAAAATTGATGGTAGCTTCTCTTCATTTTTCACCTGTCTTGACAAAAATGTGAGAATTAGGCACTTTAGGAATGTTAATTTTATGTTTTCATTACTGTAAACTTTAAACTTTTCTGTATTTTAGACCTCTGTAGGATCCTAGGGCTCATATAAAAAGACAGAGTCCTAAATAATTTCCGTATTTATTTTTGAATAGTCAGTATATTCAAAATGCAGAAGGTATAAAGTGGTGTGTAATGGAAAGGCTTTCTTCTGCTACCGTTTCTCCACAGGCACCTAATATTATCTGTCAGTTTTTTTGTGTCTCCTTCCAGGGCAGGGAAGAGATAAATTTATCACTTACATTTTTTAACATCTTTTATCACTAATTAAATCTAGTGTAGTAACAAAATAGTAATTTTGTTCCTGCATCTTTAAAAACATACATTATATTTTGACGGCAGCAATAGAAAGTTGTCTCTTTACTGTTGGGGCCAGGGAACCAGGGTGAGGAATGGTGTCCCCGAGGGGATCTAGCTAGCATCTGCATGTCCTGAGTAAAGGAGTAAGATACACCCCACTTTCCTTGTAGGGTTACCTTGATTTTTGTATTTATAATATAGATTCACTTTGAGAATCTGTATTCTCCTTGAGAGGGGAATAGATTAATTTTTTAATTCTAGGTGTAAAAGCTTCAGACCCATTTCTCATGCTCTTGTTGTTGGGGTATTTTAGAATGGAAGAAGCTGATACAAATTATTGAAAGAGAAATTACTGGGACCATAAAGTCAAATTATTAGCTAAGAACTTGCCAAGGATCTAGCTTGTGTTTGTGATATGCTGATATGTATCAAGTGGGATTCAATTAGATTGGGGGCCAGAACCCTGCCTGCTCTTGCACTAACATTTAGAGTTGAATGATAAAGGACTGTGGAGAGCTGGGTGGAAAAGGTGACGGGATTAGCAGTATAAATTGTTAGTTTCAGAATAGTCACAGGGGATGTAGATTACAGTATAGGGAATATAGTCAATAATACAGTGGTAACTATGTATGGTGTCAGTTGTCTACTTGAAGCATCAGAGGAACTGACTCAGACACTGGCCCGCAGGGTCTGCGGTGTTACGCATGAGATTACAAGATAAATTCACATGGACTACCAAGTCCTGTGGATGGAAAGGGACAGCATGGCTACTCCCTCCAGCGGGGAGCGCCTCGGAGCAGCCTGGCCGCTATCTCAAGGAGAGAATGCCCCGACCCTTGCCTTGACAGGTTTTTATTGGGTTCAGTTAGCACAGGAATACAGGTAAAATTCATTAATTATTGTCAGGCAGTAAGGATCAAACAATACATAGCATACAAAGAACTATGAGGGCCTATTCTGAGTCAGGGTCTGTTAGGTAAAGGGCTACAAAACTTTGGGAAACAAACTCATTTCCTGCTCAGACCCTTATCATTTAATTGAGAGCATTCTTAGCAAGGCAGGTTTCACAGGATTTCACATATTCTTTCTTTGGCCTGATCACCTGGGGAACCTGCCCTTTCCACACAGGGCTGCACTGCCCTCTGTCATTGTTTCAGGCTTAAGTCAGGCAGGGGAAGTAAGGCAGCCAAGAGATTAGGAGACTTCTTGCAGACAGAATGAGGACTCGGGCTATGTCAAAGCCTAGGGGTGAGGGTCCATCACCCCCTTTTGCTGTATGTAGCCCACCAAGTCCTTCCCTGGGGCCTCCATGTGGTTGTGCCTGTCTTAGGTCGATCCTCCCTTGAGGAATCTTACCCGTCATTGCCTAACTGACCAAGCTTTGAGGGCCAGTTATGGATGAAGTAAAAGGAGCAGAAGCAGTGCTCCTGCCAGGGAGATAAGCATTGTCTCCTTAGTGGCTTATGGTCAGCCTTAGCCATGGGGAGGTTACAGCTCCTGAAACCAGGCAGGGCGGTTCCCAACAAGGAACCACTCTGTAAAGTACATGATTTTCTAACCACTATGCTGTACATTTGAAATAAATATAAAATAATATGAAATGTAAACTGTAATTGAAAAATAAAAAATTTTAAAAAGAAAAAAATTTAACCTCATAGTATCTCTCCATCATTATACACAAACCCCTTACAAACACTCACCCATACATACTCTGTTTCAAAAAACCAAAACTCCCTTTCTTACATTGTCACTATCTAGGATCAAATACACAGATAAATAAATACAGGGGCTGGATAGGAACCACAATGGTGATTAAATTGAGGTACACATTTCATGATAGGGGAGTATTCAGAATGAGTAGCTATAGATTTAGAAAATCATTGAATGGAGGTTGATAGGGGAAACTAACTTTCTTTCAGTTAAGAATTTTTGAGTCATATTTAATGGGGGGAAAAGACATTTCCTTTCTAAAGAGGATTTAGAGTAGTGTGAGAGGGAGGAAATGGACTCCTTCCCTTACAGTTCTGCTCCCCACTCAACCCCTCACCCCTGCCTTTTTAAGGAAAATGTCCCAAAAAGCTCGTGATGGCCAGGTACTTATTAAACTGACAACTGCTTGTGAAATGTTAGTGGTTTTCTGACGTAAAATAGAGCAGGGCTCTTCTTTAGTCATTACTTCACTGGAGCTTTTCAGCTCAGTTTTTTCTAGCTCAATTTTTTGTTTAATCCTCACCTAAGGGTATGTTTATTGATTCTAGAGAGAGAGGAAGGAGGTGGGAGAGAGAGAAAGACAAACACTCAGGTGAGAGAGAAACATCAATTGGTTGCCTGGGGGATCAGACCTGCAACCTTTTGGTGCAGGGGATGAGGCTCCAACCATCTGAGCCACCTGGCCAGGGCTTTAGCCCAATTTTAATGCAGAATGATGTTGGAAAGATTTATAAGGGAATTGGTGTAATTATTCATAACAATTAAAGTTTTCTTACTAGTAAACATGTGGACAACCCAGGTCACTCACCGCCCCCCCCCCCCACACACACACACACACATCCTCCCTCTGAGGTGCAAGGCCCAGAGATAAGCTTAGCAAGCCAGGCCTTGCTGAGGAGGGTGTGTACCGGCAGAGAAACAGGAAGCTGTGCTTCAGCGCGTGGCCTGCCTGGAAGTTTCTGACTCTGGGTCAGGTGTGCTGAGGTTCAGCAGCAGAGACCCTGTCTTTCTGAGTCCTGGCAGCCATGCTGCTCAGCATAAATACTTTAAAATGTCAGTAATTTATGTGTAGAGAGAAATATGACTGCTTTACAGCTTAAAGAGCTTTCACATTCAGGTCTCTACAGGAGAAGACGAGATCGTGCTGATAGTTTGAGAGGAACTGGGGAGAAAGAGCTAAGGTGAGTGCAAAGTCATGGTTGGCTAAAGTTCAAGGCACCTAATGATTGCAGTGGATGAAGTAATGGGGAGTACACATTGGTAACATTCCACTAGGAACCTTTTACGCTTGACTGGAACTGTGCAAAACTAGAATTCTTTTTTCATTTTCTTCACAAATCCTGTAAGTTGTTTTAGCTCTTCCCCAAATCTGTGGTATTTTTATATTTTTGAAAACTACATAATTACCACAGTAATATTTAAAACAGGAAACAATTGATTTTATCCCGTTGGTTTAAAAGTAGATTGCTTTGGTTTATTAGAACATGTTTCTGTGAGGAGCTTTTTTAAATTTTTTGATGGTGAATACAGTTTGTGGTGTTTTGGATGGGGGGTAAGGGAGTGTGTTCATACAGGATACTTCGTTATTGAAATGGATTTAACAAAGGAATGCAGAGAAAACTATTGCAGGTAACCTAGGAGGGAGGACATCAAATAATTGAAGACATTTTAGCTAAAAACATTAGGGGGTTTTGTTTTCAAAGTTAATTTGCCTGAAACAGCACAATTTTGGCTTTTATTAAACTGTGGATTTTTTAAAAAGCTTTTAGGTACTGAAAAGCCCCTGCATCTTTAATATGGCTTAACATACAGTGTTAAAATAACCTAACTTAAATTCTCTGTTTCTGAAACAAAGTGTTCCTGTTTTAGTGCTGACAGAAGGCTGCAGTAAAGAGAAACTTCCTTTTCTTTTTACCTCATATACTGTATAGTACTTAATTTGTTTACAGTCTTTCAAGTGAATGTTCCAATTAGATGATAAGAGGGATATTTTTATGTTGTGTACTATTGCTTTTTTCCTGTAAATTCATTCTTACAGTTTATTTTAAATTCTTTATTTAAATTTGGCAGGCAAAATTTTACAAGGAAGCTTTTTTTTTTCTGAGCAGTATTTATCCTTTTTTTTTTGTTTGTTTATTCTATTACATTTGTCCCAATTTCTTTTTTGCCCCTCTTGCTCCTTTCCACCCAGCCCACCCCTCTTGCCCACAGTGAGTCTCCTTTCCATTGTTTATGTCCATAAGTCATTCATACAGGTTCTTTAACTAGTCCTTTCCCCTTCCTTCCACTATTCCCCACTTCCCTCTTCCCTTCCTATAGCTATCAGTCTGTTCCATATTTCCATGTCTCGGGTTCTGTTTTTCCTCATTAGTTTATTTTGTTCATTAGACTCCAGTTATAAGTGAAGTCATAGGTATTTTTCCTTTGCCAATGACTTATTTCACTTAGCATAACATTCTCCAGTTCTACCATGCCGTTGCCAAAGGTAGGACTCCTTTCTTTCTTTCTGCTGTGTACTATTCCATTGTGTAAATGTACCCCAGTTTTTAAATCTACTCATTTACTGATGAGCACTTGGGCTTTTCCAACACTTAGCCATTATAAATAGGGCCATGAACAAAAGGGTGCATTCATTCTTTTGAATTAGTGTTTTGGGGTTGTTAGGGTATATTCCCAGCAGTGGAATCACTGGGTCATAAGGCAGTTAGTTACAATTTTAATTTTTTGAGGAAATTCTATGGTGTTTTCCACAGTGGCTGCACCAGTCTGCATTCCCACCAACAGGGCACCAGGGTTCCCTTTTCTCCACATCCTCGCCAGCACTTGTCTGTTGATTTACTGGTGATAGACATTCTGACAGGTATGAGGTGATAATCTCATTGTGGTTTTGATTTGCATCTCTCTGATGGCTAGTGATGTTGAGTATTTTTTTCATATATCTATGGGCATCTGTATGTCCTCATTGGAGAATTGTCTATTCTGGTCCACAAGAAAGCTTTTTAAAACTTGCATTAAATGTGTATTTCTCTTATTTTATTTTTTCCCTTCCCCCCACACCCCTCCCTTTGGGGACCATCAGCTTGTTCTTTGTATCAGTGAGTCTGTTTCTGTTTTGTTCTTTTTTTTCTTATCTTCACCCAAGGATTTGCTTATTGATTTTAGAGAGTGAGGAATGAAGGAAGAGAGAGAGGGAGAGAAATATTTATGTGAGAGAAACATTGATTGGTTGCCTCTAGCACATGCCCTGACCGGGACTGAACCCACAACTTGTGCATGTGCCGACCAGGAATTGAACCCATGACCTTCTGGTTTATGGGATAATGCTCCAACCAATGGAGCCACACTGGCCAGGGCTTTTTTTTTTTTTTTTTTTTTTTTTTTTTTTTTTTTTTTTTTTTTTTTTTTTTTTTTTTTTTTTTTTTTTTTTAAGCTTCTTAATATAAGTGAAATCATATGGTATTTGCCTTTTTCTGTCCGACTTAACTTAGTCAGCTATATTATAGGAACTGTACTTTGGTAAGGAAATACTTATATGAAAATTATCAATTCTTTTACTACCTTTGAAAAGAATGGTAACATTAAAGAACTGTTATTGATGCTAACATTATAAGCATTTTCCTCTACTATATCAGGTGTTCCTTAGCTACAGTTAATGTATTGGTTATCAATTGATTAGACTAAACAGAACTTAAAAGCCTCAGAGTTAGAAATGTTGTAAATTTTTAAACACGAGTTTTAGTGAAAATATTGAGCTTTTTCTTACTAATCAGATCGGCTTTCGGAAGTAACCTCTGAAAATGAAATTTAGTTGTAGACTCTAATCTACTCTTGGTCCAAGAGTGGAAAGTTACCAAAAACAGTTTTAATTTTAGAGTTGGGTCCTAAGGAATTCTATTTTTACTTTTAAATTAAGAAATGTAAAATGCCATTTGAGACCAACCATCTTTTACTTGCTTTCAGACAGGAGCAGAAGTACAGCATACCAGAGGAGGTGGTTATTCATATAGTCATGGCCTTTGAAGCAACAAGATTTTCTCTTTTGTCTAGAGTTTAAATTAAAGGAAGAAAAGTAGTTCTTAGGAAATATTGCTTGTTCCATTGGGTTGAGGGGAAAATATCTTCACTCATTTTGATGATGTAGTTTCGTGGGATAATAAGAGACTTACATTTTTGCCATTTCTCTGTCCTTTAATGCAGAGAGAATGAACATTTTCCTTAATTTAGGAGTGCAGTAAGGAGTAAGCTAGGAAAAGTAAACAATCTGTTTTTCCATGGACTTTTTATCAGTTCAGAGAGGCAGGGGTTTTTCTTTCCTAGTTTTCTTTTCCTACTCACATTTTTAGTATTCGGTCAGGTTTATTGTCTAGTAAGAATCAGGGAGGATAGGGATTTTGATTTAGGTACACCTATTTCAAAGCCACTCAGACAAGTTGTATGATCTTACTGAACCTTAGCTTGTTCCTCTTTAAAATGAGGATAAAAATAACTGTTGTTATCAAACATATTTATCTCATAAAATCTTCACCCCCAACTTAGTAAGGTAGAGGTTATTATTATCTTAGTAGTGCTATAGGGGTAATGCTTTCCATGCATTATTCCATTAATTTTTATTGTGTGCCTACTATGTGCTGTATAGATGCAGTGATGGGTCAGACACTATTCCTCCCCTCAAGGAATACCTAGGTATTGGAGAGTGAATGTTACCAATAGATGCTCTTCCTAGGAGCAGTTATTGATGTTGAATATGTATATTATCAAACATCTTTCATGCTGTCTCAAGTATTACACAAGACCCATTTCTACTCTTAATTCCTTTTTATTCACATGTCCGTCCATTTTTTAGTGTGTTTGTGGACTCTAGCAGAAAAACTGTCAGAGACTTTTAATCTTTTTAAGGGCTATGGTCACTGCCAGAAAATACTTTCTTTTAAGTTTAACAGGCTATACTTTGAAACATAATTAAAAGTGTTTAAAGAGCACTGTAATAGACATGAGGATAGATCTGGTTTTAAATATGAAATAGTTTAAAACAGAAGCGTGTAAAAGTCAGCATGAAAAGCACTGACTATGTAGATTTCTATTTTAAAGTATTAAGTATAATCTGAAATTTATTACAGTTGCATACTTCTGTACAATGGAATACTACCCACTCTGTGGAGGGTTATGTTATAGCAGTTTATCTTCTTTAAACAGTAATTGTCACCACTAGTAGAAAGCGTCCTGTGGGCTTTTGTCTTGAGTTCTAGAGCATGTCCTTAATTTTGGCTAGAATCCGACATGTCTAAGAAGCAGTTGGAAGTATTTTCCATTATAAAACTAAATATTAAGGATTTGGATATAGCATGAATTTTTTTTATACACAAGGACTCTCTATACATAACGACTGTTTATACACATACAGATAGTCTTTTTGTTTTTCTCCTTATAACCAGTTATAACTGACATGACTTTCCAATTTAAGCAGTGGATTCATTAGATTGAAGTGGCTCATACTCTTTTTCCAGTGGGCTCAGAAATTGAGTCTCACCTTTACAGGGCATTAATCCTTTCTTCCCTGAAATTTTTTTGCTTCCAAATAACATGTAAGCTTTATGTATATTCTGGCTGTTAAATTGTTATCTCCAAACACAGTGTTTTTTGAGGAAACTAGAATGAAAAATGTACCTGAACAATCTGCAACTCCACCCTTCTTTAAAATTCTCAAAGTCACTTTTGCCCTACCTCAAATATAAAGGATCTGTAAATAATGGATAAAGGACACCTCAAAATTCAAGTCTTGGCTGGCTGCATCCAAAACATAGTTTAATGTAGGGATTGGTGAACTATGACTCTTATGCCCAATCCGACCCACTGCCTAATTTCGTATGGCCCATGAGTTTAGGATGGATTTTACAGTATTCAGATGTTTGGGAGAAGAAAAGAATATCTCATGACATGAAAATTATATGAAATTCAAATTTCAATGTCCATAAATAAAATTTTATTGGAACACAGCCTTGCTTATTTTCTATGTATTGTCTATGGTGGTTTCTTGCTACTGTGGCACAGTTGAGTTGTGACATAGACCCCTGTTGCCGCAAAAACAAAAGCATTTACTTTCTGGACTTTAACAATCATCCTTGGTCTGGTGCTAAGATAAAGAATTTTTGCTTTTTCCCTAGTGTTTCCCCACTACTCCATATCCCTATTATAGTCATGGCTGGATAAAATCAGGGCTGTGTCAGTCTTTTGAAATGAATGTGAATCAAGAAAATGTACTTAGAAATTTGATCCCTATGTAAAGTTGACTGGATGAACATCTTTATGCTTTCCTATTCTACACTTTTCCTGATGGAACTGGATAACTAGGAATGGGGGGAAGTGCAAAGAAAAGTAAACTTTACTTTTAGGTTATTAAATAAACCTTTTTGGGTGGTGGGCACACAATCCAGTGTACAGATTATATATCATAGAAATGTACAGTTGAAACCTATGTAATCTTATTAACCAGTGTCACCCCCCAGTACATTTAATTAATTAAAAATAAATAAACATTCTGAAATCGTATCTTTTAAGATATAAGATATAATCATCTTTAAGTAGCGGGAATGCCATTCATTTGTTTTGAGATTAGAAAGCTCAGATCATGTGTTCCTGAATAATACTGACTACATTACCCCTGATTAAGGTCTCGTTATAGGCCAGGCACTGTATTAAGAACTTCCAGGGGTTTTTTTGTTTCTTACATCACAATCCTATGAGGAAGGAGGAAGAACCTAAGGCTGTATATAACCGATTACTGTCTTTGATTCAAATCAGTTAGTGCTCTGAGTTCAGCTAAGGTCGGAATTGGTAAGCTTAGGATATGCATTTCTTTGCATCCCCATTTTGCAGTTTGCGGATCATTTTCTGGCCTACCTTTTGGCTGAAAAACCAATGTCAGTATTGAAATATAGTTTATTAGACAACTGGAGGGTTAAGATTGCAACTTTAACATCTTTGTCTCTTATTATTTAATGGTTCAGTGAGAGTGCATTTAATTTTTCTAATGACCACATTCACAGTTAATAATAGATATTTTTTCTCTTTGGTACAGAACGGTTTCAGTTTGCCTATGTTGTTTTTTAAAGGATAGTGTGCTTTCTTGTATGTGTTTTAGAGAGTAATCCATATGCATGAGGTTGTGTGTGTGTGTGTGTATACATATGTTGTATATATAATGAAATATTATTCAGTTATGAAAAACAAGGAAATCCTGCCATTTGTGACAACATAGATGGACCTTGAGGACATTATGCTGAGTGGAATAAGTCAGACAGAGAAAAGCAAATATTGTATGGTCTAACTTGTATGTGGGGTCTACAAAACTGAACTTGTAACAATAGAGCAGCATGGTGGTGACCAAGGGTTGGACATGTGGGAAAATTGGAGAGGTGTTTTTTTAAGGGTACAAATTTGCAACTAGTTCAAGAGAT